>JANHFT010005822.1:73334-86966 GCA_032467955.1 Pseudoxenodon macrops | reverse complement strand
GAAAACAATGTATAATCTTTAAAATTGTAACCTACTACATAAATTCAAAAGGGACGTAATATAAAATTGAAAATGCATGTTTACATACACACACGTTTTTTTACAGTGTTTAACATCCATTCCTCTCAGAAATTACAACAGATTCATTTGAACCTTAAAAACTGTTTAAAGAAGAGCCATTTATATTACTAAATTGCAATATACGGTAAATATAAAATGATATATTGCATTTTATATGTGCAAAAATGAGAAACAAGATTCTATTGGTTATGTACCAAAATTTCTATAAAATTTGTTTTAAAATATATTGGTTTTTTTAATTCAAGTTTTTTATTTTTTTTATTTTTATACATCTCATTTCGTGAATGGTTTGATTCCTGGGTTTCATACATTTCAATATAAATAATCATAACAATATTATTCTTAATAATTACAGTCCATTTTCATTTTTGATTTTACTAACATATAGTTCCTACTGTCATCTTTCACCTCTAAACCTTTTCATAATTCTACCATACTTCATATCATCTTAATATCTGTTTTTTACTATTTCCCCCTCATATTTCTACTTCTATGTTAGCCCTTATTTTTTTCCTTTCCCCTCTCATTCTATTATTCAAAGTCTTTCCTTTTTTCATTATTCAATATTCCAATATATCAATCATAATCTTTCTCTAGCTTTGCTGCCCCTGCTCCTCCTCATTGGCTATGGGAGCTTTTCTGGTCAGGGAGTGGTGATGCAGCTCCCCTCTATTTGCTAGGCAGTCCCCCTTTGCTTTGCCACCCCTCCAGAGTGGCTATGGTCCAAAAGTGGACCCTCCAAAAGGGAGAGTTCAGAGCTGGCCGCAGAGCTCATGGACCAGGCTTCCGATATCACCGGAAGTCCAACCGAAAAAAGAACTAAAATATATTGTTAATGGTATCTTCAGTTATGAAATTTGTTCCAGCATCAGCTCTTGGACTTTCAGATCTAGAGGGCAGAAACCTAGTCGTCCACTAGATGGTAGCAAAATGTTAAATGTGTCATGGCAGCAAATGTATCTCTTTGTTGACATCTAATGATCATCTAAACGTCTGCAGCCTAGATCTGGAAGCTTTATATGTAGGCAGTTTTAAATTCCCTGAATATGTTTTTCTCTGTAATATTTTATTTTCCATTGTTTTTAATGCTGAATCTCTCAGAGCTTGGATATGATTGATGATGAGGTAAGACAATAGTAAGCTATTTATTTGTCAACATTTTATTGCATGGTGTATTGAGTTCATTCAAATATATCTTACTGTAAAAGGTAGTAAGTAAAAGGTTATATATTAGCTATAGGTTTTAGGATGTGGTTTTCAATATGGTAAATATTGCATGAAATTTGGTGAGATGGAAACTTTGTCATTCTAGATACACTCTACGAAATCAGCATGAGATAGTTCTGATAGATAAAAAATAATATGATATAGGCTTTAGTTCAAATACGAAAAGGATTTTTCCAAATGTTTGCTCCCTCCAAAGAATATTAAGCAATTGAATTAGGTTATACCAACTAGTTGTTTTGCTATAGGCACATTTTTATAAATGATATGTCTTTTCAATTTTGATATGATTTCACCATTTCACAATTAGTGGGAATGTTATTGAAATTATATTGAAGATATGCTACTATCACCATAAACTGATGGTTCAGCTCTTCTGTATTGCAAAACATTTTTGTTATAGATTCTTGATGATGGACAATCTCCCAAGCACAGCCAGTTTCCAAATTCTGCTGTTTCAGAATGGACTGTGCAGCAGGTCTCAAATTGGTTAAAAAGCCTGAATTTAGAACATTATATTTCTGAATTCACAGCCCATAATATAAATGGAGAATGTCTTCTTCAGTTGGATGGCAGTAAACTTAAGGTAATTGCTTCTTGCTGTTGGAAAAAATAATTTAGAATTGTATTACGTGAATGTGTAATGGAAAATGCAATTAAAATCTTGATTTATAGAGATGATAAGATATAGCAATAAGTTATAGCAATACCAATTGCTGAAAATTTAAATTATACAACTGAAGTGTTAACCACTGAAATTATGAAAATATCATTGCCTCTAAAAATCATACCTAGATGAACAATGCTATTAAAATTAATAAACAGTTTAACATTCATTGTTTAATTTGCTACTTTTCAAAATTATTTTTATTTTGAAAATTAATGGTTAGAGATAGTACACCTGGCATTACGGTATCATGAATTTAATCCTTTAGTTTAATTTAGTTATAATTATCCATTTTAAAATATTTTTATGCCATATCTTACATTAAAAAAAACCTTACTAAAGTAATTTATTAATACAGAAGGATTTTTCCCCTTGTAAATATATATATACCACACAAATATGCATGCACATATATTACAGATGCACCTACACATATTTTTGACCTCTTACCACATGGCCTTGTGCTATCCTATAAATCGCTATTTAATGCTATGATCAGATATTAGCTTATCAGGTTACATTTTATTAGCTGAAGCATTGCACAGTGCATTTTTATTGATCTGCAAAAACACTCTAGTATACCATAATGTTTGTTACTCATATTAAGGTTCCTAATTCTTTTGGAATTAAATGTGATCATTGATAGTTGCTGCCAACATTTTGACATCTGGCACTCTGTCTCACCATACCAGACAGCCAAGAATCCAACAGGTTCCCTGGAAAATCAAGTATTTGAAATCAGCTTTAGTAGCATTTGTGCATTAGGTGATGCCAGCCAAGCTATAAGGTGTAAGCATATTTTTCACTGTTATAGTATTAGTAGATTTGCTCTTCCTCACTGGATGGGTTGCTTTGATAGGTCAAGAATATTATTATTTACTGTTCTATTAAACACCATGCCGCTGCTTAGGGTGATCTGTACACATTACGTATGTTTTAAAGGACCTGTAATTTTGCCATACATTAAAATGTTTATCTTTTTTTTTTAATAGCTCCTTGGTATGACATCTTCCCAGGAGAGAGCTGTGATTAAAAAGAAAATTAAAGAAATGAAAGCAAATCTAGAGAAAGCCCGTAAAGCCCAAGAGAAGATGGAAAAGCAAAGGGAGAAACTTAGGAAGAAGGAAAACGATCAGTTTCAAAGGAAGTGCAGAAAGCTGGAGAAGCAATCATCGGAACCAGTTCAGGGGGCTAATGAGCAGTGAGACACTAGAATTAACTGTGCTTTCTAAGAACATCAAGACGGTTTCAGAAAAGCAACAATGAACTCTGTTTTCTTCATTAAAAAGAAAGCTTTGCACCTGTATCTGAAGGGGGGGGGGAATCATGACTGGCTCTAGTTTCCTGCCCTTGTAGACAGTGTGGATACCTGGGATGTATTCGGAAATTCAGATCACGGTTGCTTTATTTTTTAATGATTCAGCAACCCAGGATGGGATGTTACTTCTTTCACCTATCGACACTGGCTTGGCATACATTGTCCTCGTTTGCATTGGGCCTCCTTGCTTGTCTTCAGACACGGAATTATGTAACTTTTACACATAAATTAAAGTGCCCTGGAAACAGGTCAGGGTTAAAAGAAAAAATTCAATGGACCTGCAAAGGTGAATAACCAGCCAAACTGTGTATCAGTGACTACACATCAGATGTTTCAATCTTTTTCCTCTGCAAGTGGGCCATGCTGAGAGGAGATTCTGCTTCATCCCAGCACAGTACGGTGTCAGGATCTGAAATGATACTGGAATAGCAGGTGCAACTGAGTTCAGTCGTGCTCTTGCATTTCAATGGGGAAGACAGTCCTTTTGTTATTAGCACCCCACATTTCTCCCTTCCCGGGAACTGTAGCTAAAGAACAATGAAAGCAAGGCCTTAATGTGCTGTGTGACACTAGAGAGTAACATTTATTCTCTGAATTTATATGTATAGTTGGATTTCTAAATCTAAGCCGGTTTGTAATAAAGTATAATTTTTCAATGTTTTCCTGGAGGAAGGTATTTAATTACACTTTCCAGTAGCATGCTACGCTTTTCTTCTTTTTCCTAAAATAATTAACATTTATTTGATCGGCAAGATGATCTACCTTTTGACTTTCCTTAAGCTAGAAGCTGAAGTTGATTATATTCCTTGGCAGAGCTGAGATTTTACCTGCTGAAATTGACTTTCAAAGTCACTTTCAAATATATATATTTTTCTTTTTTCTAAAGGAAAGAAAGCATTTTTGCCATTTAAAAAGCAATGTGTTTTTTAAGCTGCCAAATAATAAAATGTCGCCAACTATCCTGGATAATAAAATACTGGAACAAAAAAAGCTATAGCTATAAAAATGTAGTATGGATGTTTTCTCTTTAAGAAGAATAACCAGGTAGAATTGAAAGCTCAGGCTTAAATAGGTGGGTCAAAGAACATTGTAATCTTTGACTTAAGAAGAATTATAATTCTTAAGTATTGAGGGGATGATCCAGGTGAAAGTAAGCTCTTTAAAATTGTATTGATTTCTTTGGAGAGATTTAACCATGGACTTAGCTGATCCCTCCTTTAAAATCAATAGGATGTTTGTTTCAGTTGTGGCCATTAATATTTTGCTAAATTATGAATTATGGTCTCAATTTCCCTTTTAATTGATTAAAATAATATAGATAAGATATGGCTCTAACTGAGTTTAGTATAGGCTTTTCTTTTCTTTGTATCTGGTTTTGGTGATACTACATTACTTAGAACTATTAACTGAAGCTCAATCTATTTTGGAAACAGATAGGTGGCTTTAAAGAATGACCACTTTAAAAGAAGTTTGTTATGATCATTTAGCTAGCATCCAGATTTTATGGAAGGCCTACCTGGACTTAATTCTAGAATTTTTACAAGAGAATTTCTTAACTACAGGAGCTCAACTTTCCATTTCAGTCTAGTAGCTTTGTTATTCCTGTCCTACTTGCAGTGCTCTGTATGCCATATGCATTTTATAATTGCTAGGATCCTCATTGCTCTCCAATCCTACTCAGTAATTCTATGTTTGTATTGCAATATTCAATAGAAGTTGAAACCTGCAGCTATAATAACAAAACCTTGCCAGCATATCTGATAACTTGAAGGTCCTAACACTTCTTTTTGAGCCAGAAAGGACTAAGAGTACAAACAAAAAAGAAAATAAAACACAAATGGAAGATACTTGTCTTCTAGGAGACAGATTGAACAAAAATACTCTGAGAATGGTCAAATTCAACTGTTTAGTTTACTGTAGATGTTAAATGCTCTGTTTGAGCAAAAGAAGGATATCTGAAAAGCAACTTTCCTTTACCTCTGAAGTTACTAATTGAATTAAATGCATTTATTCTGTTTTTGTTAGGTTTATTGGTAATTTAAGATGGATGTATATATCAGTAATATCTAAGGACATGTTCCTCTCCTTTATATAATTTATGTTCTTTATTTTGTATTTATAAGATTCCTGAGGACTATATATTGCTTTGTAGAATGATTTTACATTCCTTCTATGTAAAGTGTGTGATATTGCAGATAACTAATTTGACATATGTTCTGAAAATTATCCCCTTATTTTCTTTTGTATTTTGTGATAATTTTAGACCCGAGCACTGAATTTTAAGTTTTTTAAAGTAAAAGTAATTATTTATACATAAGAAAGAAATATATAAAATTAACATTCCCGTTGAGTAAATAAAAGATACAGAATGGAACTAACCAAACCTTGCGTCTCCACTGGTAAGAGCCAAATTATATCTTATGTGCTGCTTTTCTTTTTTTACTCTTCATTTTTCTTCCTCCAGGTGACAATTTGTGACAATGCTTTTAAGGAGTTGCTATAGTAAAGGTGAGCCTAGCTGCCTAACAACACTATTCTCTTTCACAAGTATACATTGTGGAAGACCTGAACTTCTTTAACTAGTGCTTGTTGGACAATCATTAACAGTACTTTAGGTAGTCGTTAAATTACCCTAGATGTTGGCAGAATCTAGTGAATAGATACTTGAACAGGAGAAAGGACTGCTACTTCAAACTGTAAGCATTCAATGATCACTAGATTGCAGGAAAAAGTTAGAGTGATGATATACCTTTGCTAACATCTATTGATTATCTGGATTGTTGCAGGATAACAGATAAGTAAACCAATATATAAATGTATTGATTATCTGGATTGTTGTAGTAGCTTTTAACAGGATCAAGTCTTCCTTCCTTCCCTTCTTAACTCAGAAACTGAAAATCTTGAAGGATCAAATATTTATTTGGTTAGCTGAAGGACTGTCTTTTCCTGGCTACATCTACTGACCCACCAGAGTGGCAGGCAGGGTATATTGCATGTCTCCTGTCCTAGGGAGGTAACATCTGGCTGGACCCAGCACAAGTGCCATCTCCATGGCGGCTCTCTCCCTTTAGAGCATCATTCTTGCAGAGATTAGATTGCCTTCACTTCGATACTCTTTCACAAGGCCATGAAGACCCTGGTTTTGCCAATGGGCTGGGGGAACCCAGAGTGGGATGGAGCCCATCAAGTGGCTTGTCTGATTGATTGGTGTTACCAGGGGGTAGGAGGAACTTATTGGTTTTCATTGTTTGTATAGTGGGTGTTTATTTTTGTAAGCTGCCCAGTGCCATTGACCACAAGTGGGCAGCTATGCAAATTTTCTTAAATAAATAAATTAAGTGTACCCACAACCAGGCTGTATCCAAACTAAATAGTAACTGGAGATTACGTGAAAGAAGTAAAATTGAAAGAAGATTAGCAATCCCTGCCTCAATGATTGAAGTCTTTCTCCATTCCTCTCTTATACAGGATTCATCTCTAATTAGTTTCTTAACTTTCACTTTTGTACTGGAAACATTTTTGTATTTTGGTTGTTGAATAAACTCCCAATATCTGTAACTTTTAATGATACAGATCTGACTCAAGATACCTACTGAGAAAAGCACTAGCAATATTACTTAGATTTATATACCACTTCATAGTGCATGTTGCCAAGTACAGCACTTTCTAAGCAGTTTACAGAGTCAGCATATTGCTCCCAACAATCTGGGACCTCATTTTACCTGACCTTGGAAGGGTGGAAGGCTGAGTCAATCTTGAGCTGGTCAGAATCGAACTGCTGGCAACAGGCAGTTAGCAGAAATAGCCTACAGTACTGCATTCTAAACACTGTGCCACCATAGCTCTTGAATAGCCCTTGTAAGAACTCACCGAAGCCTACAAGTTTCCATCTAAAATATCTGGAAGAATAATTACTTGCCAAATAATCCTTTGCACTGGTACTATTCAATGTGTCTTTCCCTTTTTGAAGTATGAGTTTTATTGCTTTGATTATTGAATCTTTCCTGAACTAAGGCAAAAATGGTTAAAAAATGAAATATTTGCCTCTGCTGCTTATCTTTCATTAGTTTTCGCGTGTTAATTAAAACAGTCATGAAATTTAAAATCCAAAAAGACTCCTTGAATTACTATTTAACTTTTAAATCTTTTTGTCTAAAGGCATTGGTTGACATTTTGCAGTTATTCAACTTAAAATATAGAGGAAAAAATCTTTAGCAATGATATGTCATTTACAAAGACACAGGGTGACCTTTGCCTTACTGCCTGGCATCTGCACTTTGGCTGAATCATAAAAATAATTTATGAAAGAGCTTGCTTTACTATCAACCCAGTGAGAAAGTAACAAATAACATCAGTTTCCAGAATGCTGCCAAGCAAGCATCTGAGTGAAGAATGGTTTACATAGCTAGCAGTTAAGATTTTGAATCTTTTCTGTCAATGGCCCATTAAGGAAACTACTTTTTTAATAATGTTCTTAAGCAAGGGAGGATGTTTGTTTATATATTTTACGCAAGAGTCCACTTGGGTGTATACCTTTAAATATATATATATATACAACCCATCAAGCCGCAAAAATGAATTTATTCATGTCCTGTCCTGGGAATTAGTAAGTGAAACTGCCTGTTATAAATTTAATAATGTAGGATCTGAGATTTTAAGAAAATTCTGCCTTGAAGTTACATTTGTTAATGTTTATTCTGGGTATCTTTAGTATCAACCATATTTATGTTGCTAAATCATACTTACTTAATGAATCTTCTTGATTTTACTGTATTTGTATGATACTGGAACAATATCTATTTGGGCATTTGTGATACGGCCCTGAAAATGTGCTGTGCAATAGTCTCTTGTATGTAAGAAGAGACATTCTTGTACTTGGAAGAGACTTTTGTGGGTGTAAATTATGCAGTGCACATAACTTATTAATCATTGAAATTTATTTTTTTTATTGTTAATTACTGTTTCTTTCGTACAAACTTTTAGAAAAGAGTATTATGCAATAACTAATTATTTCAATAAACCTGCTATCCTTATCATTTATATGATTCTGTGAGGGTAACAGTAGAAGTTGCAAGTCATCTGGAAGACAATCGTAATGTACAACTTTCTCATGGTAACCCCATCCCTCCAAACACTTCAGGTGGTCACCTTAAAAAGATGTCAAGATATGTACCCATAACTTGTTCATATTCTCTTGATGTCTTCATAATGCTGTGACAATCAAGACAGAAAAGGAGTAACAAAATTTACAGAATCTAGGGAAATTATGCTGATTCCTGGTGGAAGTGCTGCTGTGTTACTAATAATTTCAGAACCCTGAGATAATTTACAGTGGTTAGTTTTGGATGTATGTTTGCTATTTAGAGCTAGGATTAACTTGAGACTCTTGAAGCTGATCCCATAAAGGACAAAAAAATAAAATGAAAAGGAAGGAAACTAAATCAGTGCACTGAGAAATTCTCAAAAATTCTCACTGTTTCACATTTCAGTTCTTGTTTTTGTAAAGCCATATTCCAGAACAAATTATATTCCTAAATTAAAGCATCTTAAATTGAAATCCTCTCTATGCCTGGGTCCTGCGGCTTTAAACTTTGGTTTGTTGGTCAAAAAGGAATGAATCGCAGAGCTATTTTGGAGGTTTTAATGTATCAATTGCATGTACCATCCTGATATTTAATTTTGTACATTTGGGTGTCAGATCTTTTGCATGAAAGATGCTGAAGCGCTATGTTTGTACTTTCTCAATTTTTCCTTAAATAACTTCCAGAAAAATATTCTCTTTACATTTGGAGGCATAAAACAAAAAAGCCAGTTTCCGTTTGTATAGTTGATTTTTAAAGTTTGTGACTGATTTGTTAGTGTATATAACTTTATTGCCAACAAGTATTGTTAGACAATGAATGCAATAAAAGAACTTTAAAACTCTCATCAGCTGAACTGGTCATTTTGAAGTGTATAGTTATCATCTTACCTAAGTTATGGGGGGAAATCCAAATCAGACTGAAATGTAGGTAATTCTATGCATAGTGGAAAAGGAAATGAACTTCAATCTTGAACTAAAAGTATGCTGCTCCTCCAGGAATTCTTGGCTTTTCTTCAGAAAATGTCTACAATCTTTTAGGACTTGTGAGTAAAAAACATGCCCCATTACCATGCAATTTCTGGAGATTCCAGTTTCCCTCCACGTCTCCAAGAATCAAACAGTGTGTGTTTTCAAGAGTAATTGTTGGACCTTGTTGAATGCGGGCATGTCTCCCAAAATGTGGCATGATACTTTTGACATGTATGTCAAAGGTTTGCCATCACTGAATTAGTTCCAGTCTTCCTATGGAGTGGGGCTGACAGGGTTCTTGCAATCCTTAAAAAAAACAAAAACTATCAGGCTAATTACATAATCATTATATAACCAGCTACCATGTCAACTTACTTTGGTTTTTGCTTTTATACTTAGTAGGCACCAATCATTTATGGTTGGAAGTATTGTCGCCTGTCTGATAGGAGGGGGTGGGTGGAAGTAGAACAGAAATATTCAAGATTGAAATTACAAGCAACTCAGTTGCAACTGGTTTTAAAAAAAAGGCAATGGACAGTAAAACAGCAATAAAAGCATTATAGGAAGGAAGGCCGGCCAATAAATTTTATAAAACAAATAAATAAATAGAATTCATTTTCCCAACAGGCCTTTTCTCTTACAAAAGAGTTAGTTCAATTGTTATCCATGCATCATAGAATCAACAGAAAGCTAAACTGTTTTGAAATGAGCTGCCCTGACTGCCAATTCTTGCCCTATTTTCTATTGTGTCTGTTCCAAGCATCCAGCAGATCTCAGACGCTTTGAAGTTGCTCTTGAACCATGCCAGGCAAGGGACAAAATATCTACCAAGTAATACAACTAAGGAAAATTTAAACTATCATACTCATAGGTTAGGAAGAAGAGGAAGACAACAGTAAAAGCAAAACTGAGTTGTTAGGCCATGTTTGTGCTGTTATTAAGGGCAACTAGAGATATGCCCTTAACCACCCCCGAAGTAATATTAAAAGGTCATGATGATGTCACTTACCAATGAAGATGGTTCTGTTGTCCTTAAAAAAGCATTTTGCACTTGTACACTTAATTTTTGTGTATAAAAAGTCTATAAGAGAGATCATGACAAGTTCAAATTCAAAATATTACATTCGGTGCAGAAAAAACTCTGCTTACCTTTGTCCAGTAGAGGGCACCATTCTCCACCAGAATTATAATTGGAAGAGAACTAGGTGAGCATATTGTTCTGTTAAATTCACCACTATGTTACACACACTGCATGAAAGAGGGGAAATCAAAATATGAATTTCGATTCATGTGAATCAATACATCTGAAGAATGGTTGCAGAAATTGAGTATGTTTAGTTTAATAATGAAATGAATGGTTAAGGGTGACCTGATAGCAGTGTTCTAATATTTGAGGGACTGCCACAACCAAGAAAGGGCCAACTAATTCTCTAAAACATCTGAAGGCAGGACAGGAAGCCATGGATGAAAAATCAACATGGAGAGAAACAACTTGAAATTAAGGGGAAACTTCCCAATGGTGAGAATAATTAACCGGTGGAACAGTTTGCCTTCAGACATTGTGGGTCTTCCACTACTAAAGATTTGGACAGCCACTTGTCTAAAATGGTATAGAGTCTTCTGCTTGAGCAAAGGGCTGGACTAGAAGACCTCCAAGGTTCCTTCCAACTCTATTTTTATGTTATACCAAAATGGTGGTTCTGACCAGTGGCAAAATCTCTTTTTTTACTACTGGTTCTGTGGGTGTGGCTTAGTGGACGTGACAGGGGAAAGATACTGCAAAATCTTCTTTCCCACCCCATTCTGGGACCAGCCAGAAGTGGTATTTGCCGGTTCTCCGAATTACTCAAAATTTCCACTACTGGTTCTCCAGAACCTGCTGGATTTCATCCCTAGTTCTGATCCACAGATCCAAAGCCCCTTCTCTGCATGCACTGGGCAATGTGATGCATAATAAAAGAACAGAGCTTCAATAGCAGACTCACAATTGCCTCCTTGACACATCTTTGCAGCTGCCCCTGCTGAGTAGAAACTCTGAATGGGCAATTATCCACATGACCTGGGAAATATGCATGATTGAATTTATAAAAATCCATCAATAGTAGGGGAAAAAATAGAGCAAGTAAAAAGCTACCAAAAATGTTATATGGGAATTGTTGATCTAAAGCTTTAATGAGTTTGTTCTCATAATGGATTTTATACACAATGGATTGAAATGTCAGCCACCTAGTCACACAAGGCTGAATTAATTAGTCAGTAAATGTGTGCTTCCTGGCAGAACAGGTATTGAAAATGAGAAACAAAGGTAGAAGCATTTTAAGATCCACAAAAGCTAAGAGAAAGGTAGTGAGAAATAAGCATTGGAAAAAACAATAAACCTGTCGGTCAATAGAAATATGTGTCTGCCCACATTATATAGGGGAGAGCTATGGGTATTTCAGGACCATAAAGGCAAATAGAACACAGTAGGAATTGGGAGCATGTGTGCTTCAACATAAGAGAATCAAGACTGAGTAGAGACTGAATGCAAAATCAGTATGAAAAAAGTACATTAATTAGAGTCACTAAGAGTGAATGGGAATGATTGTAAAACTTATATACAAAGGAAAAGTGAATGGGTCAAAACTAGGATAAGGGAGGAACACTATGCTTACCTATGGCCAATGAGTTCCCCAAAAATAAAAAAGGTTCTAAATCTAAAGAAAGAGTAAAATACTGTATTAAATGACATATGGACAAAGAGTAAGTAAAAAAAAAATACAGTGAATAGTGTCTCATTTCTTAACTCCTCTTTTCACCAGAAACTTTACCTTTGCAGCTAGCTTTTAAAACCTCAAGTTTTTGCTTCTGGCTTTAGTCATAAAAAAAGGTCTGGGATTCAGAGGTGAGCATGTTTGAATTGAAATGGTTGATTTTCCTAGTTGAGTGCCTTTAGCTGGGCAACACAGAACTAAAGCATATATCACTGGATTGGATTTAATCCTGAAGTAATTCAGAGATATTTGAGAAAGTAGGTGAAAATGAATTTTCATTTACATCAGCATTAAGTGCTGTATATATGCCTGGAAGACATAAACCATCATCCTTGGCTATTAACAAAGGATCACAAGCCAACCCTATTGTTTTAAATGAAACAAAATGAAATTGTTTTAAAATAATTTTGAATTTAGCATTTTGTTTATCCCCATATTACAATTAAATCTGACAGTAAAAAAATGTAAGATAGGATTAGAATCCTTGACCCACCTAGATGTAACACAAATTTGAAACTCAAATGCATGTTGGTAATAGCTGATTACTTACTTTTCAATTTAGTTGGAAATAATAGAGGGTTTGCAACATGTGAAAGTATAGCTAACCAATTTCCTTGAGCTTATAAAATTATGAATTAATGTGTAGCTGGGGTCAGAGTATGGATGTACTTCCAGATTGGGTACCAAAATGCTTTGAAAGTGTAATCTCTATTTGTATTTTCAGCATTTTTGTGATTTGTTTTACACAAGTTTTCAGGACACTGAAAGTGGAAGAATTCTGTGGCACAACAGGGAATCAATCTTCTGCCTGGTTAATGAAAGTATACCTTCCTTCCATCCCAGAGTAATTTATTTGATATTGTGTCCAGTCTGTCTCCGAAAAGCATAAACGCAGCTCCAATTTATTCAGCAAAAACGCTATGAGATAAATTGGATTGAGAAAGTAACAATCTTAAATTACCTACATAATATGTAGTGAGGCTTTTTTTTAAAAATGTAATTCCTTACTGACTAGGGAAGTACTATCAGGAAGAATTTCAGAATTAAAAGAATGGTACTGAAACAACAGTAGAAAATAATTGTCTGGAAAAAAATTAGGATTATAAACCAGGATCACTGTCCCTCTGCCTTCTGCCCACATATTTTTTGTTGAGAGATTATCTTGACCCCATCAACATTCAATGCTAAGAATAATTAAATAGAGCTTCAGATGTCTTAACACACTGACAGTGGAAATGTGCAAGATTTTGAGTGGAATAATTAAATAATGTTGGGTAGGTACATTCAATTTGAGGGTGGCAGTATTTTATTACTTCTGGCAATCAGCTACCACTGGCAGCTAATTTGAAATTGAACGTTTTATATCAAAAAATATCAGAAATAGTTGCAGCATTTCAGAAACTTCACAGAGGTAGGACCAAACGTGAAAGCTTTTGTGAACTTGTTATAAAACCTCTTCCTACATTTCAGTAGAAAAAGAAAAGGTAAAGAGGTAAAGGTAGCAGATATTGGCAGCACAAAATGTTCACGCTAAAAC
>JANHFT010005822.1:48279-64517 GCA_032467955.1 Pseudoxenodon macrops | reverse complement strand
ATTGAATAGAGATCAGTTTTCTTTCACAGAATACATTCAAAGCTGCTCTGGATGATTGAAAATAGACATATGGAGGAACACCTTTATTATGGCCATAATGTTTCCACTTACAGAAATATTATGCCTGTTATATTCAATGAGTTTACATTTCCATATATAAATGAGGTCTATTTACATAGAACTTCTTCACATTTATAATTTTGCATTGGATATATTACCTCAGTTACTTTTACACTCCGGGACAGCCTTACTCTAATGCAGAGTAAATAGATACAGTATGTCATAAGCAAGCATACAGGAAGTATCAAAGGACAGTTTGTAAACAAATATGACTTTTTTTAAAATGTGGCTACATAATTGATGATTGGGATTGCTCAGCAAGGAAGACCTGATCTTGTGTTCAATTTTTTGGAGACTTCAACCATTTTTGAAGGTCCTTCCCTGATTGGACCAAAAAGTGAAGTGAGGTAGGGGATGAAAGAAGAGAGAGACCCTTTTCAATAACTGATCCTTCTAACCAGAAGGCCTTCTCCAATGGAAGGCATTATTATCTTTCTGGATTAAATTAATATTTTTTCTGTTCTGTTTTTCTTCCATAGTTGAACTAAGATAGAAGAAGAGAGGACTATTTTGTTCTGCACTTTAGGGTGACAGAAATCCACCCTAATTTTCATCCACCTTAATGACTAATGGACTAGTGGACAGTGAAGGTAATTGTGGACAGAGAAAATAATATACATAACCAATGAAATCTCTACTTAATGGAGGAAGTGATAATTGATAGTTACTGTCTTTGTCAAAATCAACCCAAGAAATTAGATTTCCAGAAATTAATATGGTTAGTTGCTGCTTTTGCTGAGAAATTATATCTGCTTTAAGAGCTTTCTTAGTTAATCTTAACAAGTTTATGACAGGTAAAGTTTTGGTGGCTACCTAATCCCTTGAGTGTATTTCTTCATACTGGCACCACAGGTCTGCTTTGGTTTCACTTGACAGAATTAAGCATGTTAGACAGTGGCTGATGTTTGCTTTACATAAATAGAACAGGCAGATCAGCATTGCTTGGTGTTAAAATTATCTTTGGGCTTGCAGGCTAGCATGCTTTGGGAAACTTAAAACAACCGTTCATGCATTTTATAAACACAGTGCTTGACCACAGAAAAGAAGCATGATAGAATCCCCGGAGGAAAACATGGGAGAAACCATTACACGGACTACAACAGCCAAGCTAATGAAAAAAGCTTTTTTGGAGGCTCTACAATCAAATGACTACAGAACTCTGGAAGAGCTTTTGGCTCAAAAACAAATAGATGTGGACACTGTGTTTGAAGTAGAAGATGAGAATTTGCTCCTGGCCTCTTACAAACAAGGTAAAAAGCCATGGCAGTGTTTCAGCTTGTGAAATATTTGAAAGAGGTTAGCTATTGCGTGTTATGAGTATTTGCCCTTTGTGGTTGACATGAGGGAATTTTAGTCCTCAAGGATTTTTTTCCTCGTACTATTCCTGAGGAATATATATAGAAAGATCAAAAGTATGATTTGTAAACATTAGAAAATATGTCAGTGACCAACAAATGCAAATTTCTTGCTTTGATTTGCCTGTTGCTTCCATCTTTGGCAAAATAGTTTTGCTCCAAGTCATATTTAAAACAGTTTAGGAAGAAATGCAAGAACTAGTTTGGTGTAGTGGTTAAGGCATCAGGCTAGAAACAGAGAGATTGTGCATTTCAGTCCCACTGTGGGCACAAAACAAATGGATAGCCTTGAGCCAGTCATCCTCATTCAGCCCTAGGAAGGGAGCAATGGCAAGCCACTTCTGAAATCTTACCAAAAAACTAGGAGAACTTGTTAAGGCAATCATCTGGAGTCAAAGGTACGTGCACGCACACACATGCACATGCGCACACGCATACATCCACAAGAATAAAGGGCAGCAACTTCACTACAATTACACAATGTGCTCTAACATGCTGCAAATACCGTCTGAAGCAAATGAAGTAAAAGGGATAGATGTAATCGGAGGTACTCTTGCAATATATTATGGGGTATTACCTTCATTCATACAAACACACATATACAGGATTCCTAAAATATTTCTGTAGGATATGAGCTTTGGAAAATACAGGGCAGAGTACATATGCTCACTTAAGTGATATGATCAGGAGGGAGGTGGGCTTACAATGGAGCAATAACCCACCTTCTGAGATACTACTCTACCTCTCCCGTACAATGCACTGAAGAAATTTTTCAAGGTAGATTTTTTTTTTGAAAGCATTGATCTGATTCAGTTGGATCTGGAACTCAATCTTTTCCCCCCTGGCTTCTTCTACTATATCAAATATGTATTGTTCTGTTTTCAGAAAAGTATCTTGCTGATGGACAGCCAGACAGAATTCTTACATTATTTTTTCTAGTATATCATTGGCTTGGAGAGAATTAATTTCTGTTTATCAGGAAAGTTATTTTATCATAATAACAGTTTTTCTATCATACTATTTGCTTCAGTTGAAGTATTGCTCAACAGTCAAAGAGAAAGCCATGTGACACAATACTGCTTACAGTCATCTAAGCTTAAAGCCTCAGCTGTACAGGTAATCCTTGACTTACAACAGTTCATTTAGTGACCATTCAAAATTACAAAGCAAAGTACTGAAAAATAACTTATGAACATTTTTCACACTTAGGACTGCTGTGGCATAACCATTGGTCATGTGATCAGATTTCTTGAGGAAACACTCCAGAGGAAATAACTCTGCTTTTCCCATCCCCATCCCCAATTCTTCACTTACAACTGAGTCAAATTTACTACGGTTTTGCAACTAACTCATATTTACTAGAGTTGCAGTTTCCTGGGATCATGCGATCACTTTTTGTGATCTTCTGACAAGCAAAGTCAATGGGGAAACCAGATTCACTTAACAGTCGTGTAACTAATTTAATAACTGTAGTGATTCACTTAACAACTGTGGCAAGAAAGGTAATAAAATGGGGCAAACCTCATTTAACAAATGTATCACTTAGCAACAAAGAGCTGGGCTCAGTTGTGGTTGTAAGTCGAGAACTACCTTTATCTTATAATTCAGCCTTTAAGATACTGGATCCACTGGTCAGCCTAGTTTGTTTGTATTGGAAATGGAAAACATAGTGTTATCCCAAAGGGTAGTAAATATATAGTTTAGCTCTTCATAATGAAGGTGCATTTAATTTCACTGTTGTAATATTTTCTTTTTTTTTAGAAAGTACCAAAATGTATACATACTGTAATATATGTTTTCTCCAAAATTGCCTGCAAAAACCCATATTCTTTGTGTATTATTACAATATTCTGTTTGCAATAACCCCTAATGCACAGAGGTTTTGCAAACAATTTCCCCAAAATAATGCATTTTTGAATATTATGAGTACAATATAAAAACTTCTCATGTAGTAGAACCCATAAGTTATGTTTAGCTGCCCTGCACAATTTGGCAAAATGAACAATTTGAAAGATAATTGTGTTTTGTTATTAATATTGGTTCAATAATGCAAAATTAGATAAGATCACATTCCAGTGCAAGTTAAGCAAAATCCTATTCGTACTATAAACCCACCTGAAATATTTTCTCAGATTTAAAGGAATGAATGAACCAATTTCTTTATACAGCTTTTATCTATAATTCTGCAGAACTACTGGGCTGCACAATTTTTATACTGTCTTTTCTGAGATGGGGAATAAATATTGCCCCTCTTAAAGTATACCACTGTATTTCTCTGTGAGAGTTATGAAGCTCTTCTATTCCTTCTCTGTTGACTTGTTGGCTCACTTGCATACCATACTTGTCACTAGGCAAGAATATTTGAATATGAAGACATCTTCATGTGTGTCTCCAGTTTCAGGAAATGCACATAAGAGCTCTGGGTGCACAGCAGAATAAAATGGAAGGACAACCCTGTATAAACGCATAAAATAAATTCCATTGGGTAGTATAATTATATTCAATATTGCAACCTACAGAGGCTAATCACTTTTGTACTAATCAGTAATCTGAAGATTTTGGAAAGCTATCATGCAATTGTTTTTGTTTGTTTTCTCCAACTGAAATAGGATATTGGCTGCCTAGTTATAAATTGCAGCATTCCTGGGCAACAGGATTACATTTATCTGTTCTGTATGGACATCTGGAGAGTCTGACAGTCCTGCTGAAACACAAAGCAACCATCAACTGCAGACCCAATGGGAAAGCAGCAATCCACATAGCATGCGAAGTTGCCAATCTGGATTGTATCAACATACTCTGTAACCATGGAGCAAAAACCAACTGCTATTCATTGAGTGGGCTTGCACCCCTGCATTATTGTACTACAAAGTTATCTCTGCCTTGTGCACAACAGTTAATTTGGAAAGGTAAGTTCAGTTGCATAAAAATGGTCGGAGTTTGAAGGTGCTGGGACAGAACTGCACAAATAATCATGGAGACCCAAGAAAATGTTGCATAGAAATATTGAACAAGTTCTGGTGTCTTCTTAAATTTGTTTTTAAAACATGACTATGGATTTGGATTTCAAGCAGCATAGTATGGTCCTTACCTCTGTTCCTCAAGAACACAATCCCCCCAAATTAGTTTATCAATGATCAAATTGCACATTATATTTCTTATGATGATGTAGTTGAGTTTGCTCCACTAGAAGGCAAAATGAAGCTGCTGCCTCAATTGGCATATAAAGTGGAATTGGGGCAGCTGTAACAACTCACCTTCCATCCCGTTGGTAGATAAAACTGTGAGTGTGCTATATCATTTGTCTTCAGACAATTTAGGTGAATAAGTGACCCACTGCCAATAGTCAAACAAGCTTGACTGCTAGGCAGTTGCTAATATATCTTTTAATGAAAGTAGGGCACCATTTTTTTCTCTGTCACAAGTAGCTCAATATTATTGGCTATTATTGGCTATAAAGATGACTTTAATGCTGCTAGCCTTTCTCAAAGTGTGATTTCTACATTGAACTTTACATTCCATCATTTCTAGCCTGTCAGTCAGCAAGATGATTGTGTTAAATTCTGATAATGTTAATATTTAACTTTAGAAAATAGCAGTAACCAGAGATGAATCAAGTACTCCAAAATATTTTTATCAAAAAAAATCTACATTTTTTCATATTCTCTGCAAAAATAAAATAAAACCAAAACCATAAATAGAATGATATTGAAAGTGGAGAAATTGCCTTCACTTCTTCAGCTCACCAGGCCTAGTATTCACTTGTCAATTTTCAGTTATTTTGAGGACTTTTTCAGACTTAAAAGATAAAGGTTTCCCCTGTCTAGTAATGTCCAACTCTAGGGAGTGCAGTCATCTGTGTTTCCTAGCCATGGAAGTCACTGCTGTCCAAAGATGTTTCTGTGGTCACGTGGCCAGCATGACTATATGCCAAAAATGCATGAAACATTGTTACCTTCCCACCAAAATGGTACCTACTTATCTACTTAATATTTGCATGCTTTTGAACTGCTAGATTAGCAGGAGCTGGGGCAAGAATGGAACTCACCCTGTCATGCAGTGCTTGGGTCTCAAACTGCCAACCTTCTGGTCATTAAGCCCAGCTTAATGTACCCTATGAGTAATGATACTCATAGGGTACAAATAAGCAATCAGGAAACAATATCAATAAAAAGTCATAGGATACAAGCAACAAGTTACAGTCCTGCAGTCGTAAGTGGGAGGAGATGGTGATAGGAATAATGAGAAGACTAATAGTAACAGTAATGCAGTCTTAGTAAATAGTCTGACAGTGGTGAGGGAATTATTTGTTTAGCAGAATGATGGCATTCGGGAAAAAACTGTTCTTGTGTCTAGTTGTCTTGGTTTGCAGTGCTCTGTAGCGTCGTTTTCAGTACCCCTTCTTAATCCAGTTGCTGATCAGGTGGCCTGTTGATGATGAGAATGACAGCCCAATGTAGCTGGAGGATATCAGACTGGAAAATGTAGTGCAAATTCACCGATAAATCTCTTAAGAGCCACTTATGAACAGCAATAAGAAGGAAGACTCAAGTAATGATGGAGAAGCTTCATGAACTGCTGACAAACCTACTTCGTGTGCATAAGGCTTGACAAAAATATTGTTTACCAGTACAAACTTTGCCACCTACAACATTAAAAGAAGAACAGGAACAGGCTTCAGGGGGAAGTTTGTCGGATTGAGTTTATTTGTTCAAAGGCACAGTGCAGATACATGAATTTCACAGAGTCTGCTTTTATGGGAATAATGCTTCTACTTCATACATTTCTTAGAGCTTATGTGGCTGTGAACACTTCTTTGTCTGTGCATCATTTTCTTTTTGGAGCTCATTTAGTGAGAAGGACTAATGGGAAGTTCACAACTTCCTTGGATGAGGTGGGAGACAACCCCATGATTGTTACAATTGAATTTTAATAGGTACTTTAAAAAATAGGGTACCAGATGATATTAAAACAACATTCTTAAAATTACTTTAGCAAAAGGATTTAGAAAACCTTTCATGCAAATAATTCTTTCTTACATTCATTATTGAAAACACCGAAGGAGCTGTATTTAAATTCTCAGCTGAAACACTGTATCTATTATATTCTAGAAAGTGTTTCTATTACATCTGGTTGCATTGTTAATTTAATCAACACTTACAATGACTGTAGTGTAGGCAGTTGAGTCAAAGCTCTTCAGCTTAAAAAAAAAACCTGAGCTGCCATATTATCTTTATTCTAACACATAGAGGTTATACATTTATGTCAATCTAGATAATTTCATAACTGATCAGGTGTTGTGGCTCTTGGAAACTTTTTTTCCACCTTGAAAATTTCCAATGATAGCAATTGTGTGAAGTTTAAAATCTCTATCTTAAATGTATTAAGTTTAATTTGACTTCTGATATGCTTACCTCTTATGTGAGCATCTTGATTGCATTTAACAGTTATTAACAACCATTGACAGCTTCATGAATGGCAATCTATACATTCATCTGGTAGTAAATTATTGTCTCCAATTCCTTATTCTTTGACTGTTTCCCCTGCTTATTTGTGTATATGCACAGCTCCTTTTCATGGCTAAATATTCTATTTCCAAACAGAAATAGCACCACATTGGTCTTCTTGTCAACTTTTCTTATTTGTGTAGTTGGACATAAATCAGGTGAGTCAACTTCCAAACAAGAGTTTCCCATTTGTTAAATTTTCAGTTATATACTGACAAACATTATAAGACTGTCATTCTTTTATGGTGTAATATTTCAAACACTTTTGAAATATTTTGTAGTAACTTTGTTATTTCATATCTAATATGTACATATTATAATGCTGCATATATAAGGTATGGTGCTCATCAACATCTTCATAAATGTCACGGATGTGGGGATGTCACAGATGTAGGGATCGAAGAGGCACTCATCAAATTTGCAGATAAGGTAAAATGGGGGGGGGGGCTGTTAAAACTTTGGAAGATAAACTCAAGAGTCAGAAGGATCTTGACGGACTTGAACTTTGGGCCCTATCCAACAAGATGCAGTTCAGTGGTAAGAAAAATAAAAATCTGCAATAAGGCAGGAAAAACCAAATGCATAAGTACAGAGTAGGCAGTCCTGGCGCAACTGTAGTGACTGTGAGAGGAAACTAGATGTCCTAGTGAACCACAATTTTTAAATATGAGCCACCAGTGTGCTGCAGCTGCTAAAAAACCAATGCAGTCCTAGACTACATCAACAAAGGGGTAGCATCAAGAACATAGGAAGTGATAGTACATCTCTGTATTGCCTTGGAATGTTGTGGAGTGGTTGGTGCTGGTCGCAATCACTTTGATATTGAAAAAGCAGCCATTTTGGAATTTATTTTTCAAACAGACAATAGGTTGTGTCTTTCAGTTCTTAAACACTTTTTTGATTATTACCCTTTACTATTATTTCTATCTACTATTTAGTATTTATTCCTATGATTACTATTATCATTGCTAAACTAAAGGTGACTCTCTTCATTCACAACCTGCTACTCCTTTTAGAAGATTAGTGCCATTTTGGGGACATTATTATTGTAAAGCAACAAGGACGAGGGTTGATGGAAGCGAGCTAAAAATAAGGAGTGCTTTTTTATTTCTTACTTTGAGGGAGAAACAGAAGGATTTAAAAAGTTGTGGTTTTATTTCATCATTTTTATGAATGTGTCACATTTATTTGTTGTGATATATAATTTGTGTTTTTGGATTGTTTGTTATGGGAGGCTGAAATCTTCTGATTTTAATGGATTCTGATTGGCCAGGAGGTACCAGCTGGTTTACAAACAGTTTTTGATTTGACCACCATAGAGAGCTAAAGAACAGATGAAAATGAAGCAACACAGAAGGCACTTAAGCTAGACAAAAATTACAAAAAAATATTTTGGAGAAATTTTTAAACAAAATAATTTATTTCATAGCTAAACTATGTTCCAAAGATGTCACAAAAGAGGACCAAATTACTCAAGCAATTGGAAGAAAGATGAATAACCCAGATATGCAACCAAGTGCAGGAATTTATCTAACTACTAAGGGTACTGCACAAATATTCGACAATGCAAAAGGCTTAACTGTAAATGTGGAATATAAATCTGATACCAACAGAGCCTACTATGAAGATGGTAATTACAACTGAAAGGAGAAGCTTTGCAAATAAATCTACAATTCTCAAGAGAACAAGTTTGAGATCTCCACTTCAAAATTGAAATGGAAATTGACAATGTTGACATATTTATTTAAAAATCATATTGGAGAATCTGCTGAGAAAAGGAGAACTTTATACATTCTGAAGAAGAAAAAATATTGATTTTATGAGGACAAGCTAGAGGGAGTGACTTAAACGTAATAAGTTAAATGGAGTTATAATGGATTTTTTATTGGTGTGACATATAGTAAGTAATTAGAAGAAAGTTCCAATGGATTGTTTTGTGCATATAAAGTGGATTTGAAAATGGGTCATTTTTTCTTGCTTTTTTATTCATAATGCTTGACTAATTCCTAAAGTTTGTAAAATATTGTTGAAAGTGAATTGAAAGTATGTCTTAAAAGGAGGTTCAAAAAAGATCCATTAGTATTAATTGACTTTAATTGCAAAGATGAAATTTTAAAATAAATGTTTAGAGTCTTAAAATTATTGTAAAAAGGTTTCTCTTTAAAGTAAAAGAATTTGAAGGAGCATAGTGATTTTTCTGAAAATGAGAAAAACTAATGATGATCGTTTAGAAAGATTAATAAGTCTAAATAGAAATATATATCACTTCCTACAACACGAGAAAATATGGATTTGGTTAAGATAGTGAGGTAAATGTTTTAAACAAATATTTTTTTTGTCTTGTTTCTATTTTTATTTATTTAGCATATGACATACAATGTCATGAAAATCAACATATGCTACACACAATGCAGTCCAGACAGCCTAGATTTCTAGTTCATTCCATTTGGCACTTAATCGCCTGTCCTTGGTGCAAATTAACCAGTGGTGACATCCAATTGTTTTTTAACTACCGGTTCTGTAGGCATGGCTTGGTGGGCATGGTGTGGCTTCATGTGGTTTTGTGGGCGTGGTGGGCATGGCAGGGGAAGGATACTGCAAAATCCCCATTCCCTTCCCACTCCTAGGGAAAGGATATTGCAAAATATCCATTCCCACCTCATTCTGGGGCCAGCCAGAGGTGGTATTTGCCGGTTCTTCAAACTACTCAAAATTTCCGCTACCAGTTTTCCAGAACCTGTCAGAACCTGCTGGATTTCATCCCTGAAACTGACTTTATACCAATTAACTAGTGGAACTCATATTGCTGACTCTTCCAGACTGCCCTATCTGTCTTGCCTTGCCTCGTATAATGATACTCAGGCCAGATCCAGTGCTGGCTTCCGCTCTGCACACACACATGAAAACAGATAGATTCCCCCCACCCTTCAAAGTGGTACCCATTTATCTACTTGTAATATTGCATCCTTTCGAATTGCTGGGTGGGCAGGAAATACTAGAGATTGAGCGAGAGAGCTTGTCTCATGGAACCGGAAGGTTCTGGCCAGCAGTTCCAGCCGGTCATTAAACCTCAGCGCCACTGCGCCACTGTGTCTTGTTTCTTTTGGGTTATTGCTTTCTGGTTTTCAGGTTAAAATATAGAAAAATGAAATCTGAAATTTAGCTTGAAGATTTAATAACTGCATAGTTATACAACCTGTTTAGGTAATAGTTTTAGGTAATGTAAAAAAGTGGAGTATTTATTTATTTCTGAATTGGAAAGAGAAATCAACACTTCTTTTTTTCTTTCTTGTCCTGCACTTCTCCCTTTTAATTTTGATTTTTACTGTATTTTATGCTATAAATAAACCTTAATAAAAAAAAGTTTAAAAGCAAAAGATTGGACAACAATTTGTCTGGGATGGTATAAGGACACCTGCCTTTGCATGGATTTGGAATAGAAGACCTCCAAGGTCCTTTCCCACCCTGTGGCTCTATGTTTATAATTTCAACTTTAGGAATGTTTTTAAGAATGAATAAATAGATTACTATCTGCACAAAACACAAGCAGATGAATACTAACAATGGCTAATCAGTTTTAAGGAACTGATGTCACTAGAATTAATGCATTACTGCATCTCATTGCTTTATTTCTGTAACAAATTAGCATGTGTTGTCATTCATAACTTTTCCTAACCAATTGATTTTTGCTTATTGATCATGAATATGTTACAATTTATACTTTATAAATAGACAATGTGTTTTAAAAAAAATGAAACTGCATGTTATATGAATTTTCTGATGCACAATTTTCTTAAATAACTTCTTGTTGGATGTCATATTACCCAATAAGCTATGTTGAATGGAAGATAACTGTTTGTTCTTAGTCTGTGTTTCTGTAGAATTCATCTTGGCAACCCATGCCAGTCGATTTCCATTGATGGTTTCATTTATATCCATAAACATAAAGAACAGATGCAAATGTGTAGAATTTATTGTGTGGGCTGGGACACCTAAAGGCTGGATGTAATGAAGAAGACACAGTAAATTTATTTCTCTGCACCTGAATGTAATGTATGTAACATATATCTTTGCGTTTGAAAAGAGACTTCTGGTTTGATTTAATCAAAAAATAAAAAACCAACCCTCTAAACATAAAATGTAACCATTAAAGGCAAAGAGATGCAGGGCATTTTTGTTGTTGTTATTTTAGAGAAAAATAGTTTCATAAACAACTCTAAAAAGAACATAGCAGCTTACCGTTTTTGCTTACCCTTTTCATTTTGTTCTCTTCAGTAACTTCTGCATTTCATCATTTGCCTAAGAAACCGGATAGCCTGGGGTTTTGTTTTTTCATGCGCTAATAAATAAAATAAAAAGAAACAGATCCTTAAAAAAAGATCCTGCCAGAACAGAGGCTGCCAGTAAGCATCAGCCTCAGAAGTGGTATGAACTCAAAAAGGTTATGTTGCATTAGAATACATTAAGCAGTAGTTTGTTTCAGCCAGATAAAGTTTCTCGGTGTTTACATGCTTCAAATTTGAACTGATAGGTTTCTAAGTAATTTCTTCTCCTGCTTCCTCTGATCTTCACTTCTCAGGAACGAGAATCTCTTCATTTATCAGTGTAGGAAGAAATGTCCATCTAGGTTCAGTTCCAAATGGGGAAGAAGACACTGGAAACATGGAGACTGCTTGGAAAGATGGTTAATGGTGGACAGGACCACCATTTGGTTTGAGGTCCTGGGGAAAAAGGTGAATCACATGCTTCCAGATGTTGGGTGAAGGAAAAAAAGGGGGCTTGCTGAGAGTCCCGGTTTTTTTTAATACATTCTGCTGGGCTCCACCCCAGACCTTCCTCTTCCGGTGTAAGAAATGCACTGGTTGACTGTCAGATTCCCATGGGGTGGGTGGTCTTAGCTAACTCTGTACGCTGTCTCAGGCCTGGTTGAATCTTGATGTAATCTTCCTAGGTGCCATGAGTTATGTTGCTAATCCTACTTTTGTTGAATCTTGGGTGAGGGCATTTGCTTATGAATAGACCTAGCCATCTCTTTATCTCTTAAGTGCAGGACACCTGCTATTGAGGAAGGTGGGGGCTATTAAGAGTGAGTCCACTTCCTGCCTGTTTCTCCATTTCCCATCCAAGGAAATATAATATTCTGCCTTTTGGATATTTCCTAAAACATTTCATTCCTCCAGGAGGGATGGGTGGGTGCTAACTTCCTTCAAGCTCAACACCCTTACCAGCCTCAAGGCTTGACTTCGATTTTCACCAGCTGGTTCAGAGAAGTCCGTCTCTCACAAAAAGGAGTGGAGCAACTTTGACAGCTGGATTTGCTCAGTCGCTAAGTTCATGTCCAACTCTTTCTGATCCTGTGGAGCATTGCACGCCAGAATCCCCTGTCCTCCAATGTCTCCCAAACTTTGCTCAAATTCATCTTCATTGGGTTGATGATATTATCTAGCCGACTATTGTGTCAAATTGATGTTCCATTTGAGCAAGCTATTTGCTCGGATTCATGCTCATTTGGGTCTATGATACTGTCAAGTTTCCAGAGATATTTCACGAGAAGAGTCCTCCATTCCACTGCTCGAAACAAAATACCTTACACCACCAGACTTGAAATGTTGGCCTTAGACAACTTAGAACTTCACCGACTTTGGGCTGACATAAGTCAGATGGACTACATATTGTCTCTCCAAACATGGGTAAATCCTTATCAGCTTCTCCTTTTATTTTCCAAGTGGGAGACCTAGCTATTAAGATGCTAGGTGTGGATGAAGGAGACCCAGTGTTCAAGCTTCATCTCAACGATGGAAAATCATTGGTGGATTTTATGGCATAAATAGATTAAGGGGGAAACGTTTTCCGTGGATTTTCTGAGCTCCAAATGATTATGGCAAGCACCAAAAGTGTATTTTTCTACAAAGATTGCTTTATTTTTCCTGATGGAACAACTTCTGCAAGGGACACTGACATCCTATCCTTGCCCAAACTCATCTCTTTCGTGCATTTTTTATTCCAAATCCATCGAGAACTACCTTTTTGGACTAGCTTGGCAAGAAAATCACATAGATTGCTTGTGTTAGCAGGGAGCATCTTTTGCATGCAAAATATCTTACATTCTGTTCCTGGTATCTCTGGAGGTACAAGTTCATACGCATCTCTAATGCAAGGGACTGACATACAATGATTTTGGCAGAAGAGGCCCATCTGTTGAACTCTGGGATTCAGTTCTCATGTTAGAGAGACAACGTCACTGTCAGTATTATGAAAAATGGAATAATAACAGAATTGGAAGAGGCTTTGGAGATCTTCTAGTTGAACCCCTACTCGAGAAGGAGACCCTAGACCAGAGGTCGGTAACCATCAACACTCAAAGAGTCACAAAGGTCCTAACCAGAAGCCCCTGTTCAATTCTGGAGCCAACCGGAAGTCCACTTCCCCCGTCATAGAGTCTCTTCCTAGCATGGCATCCTTTTTCCTCTGCTGACCGGAAGTCCTGTTCCACCCAAACCATAGAGTCTCCTCCTAACATGGCGTCTTTTTTCCTCTACGTGTCCTAACCGAAAGCTCTATCAATTGTGGACCCTACTAGCAACATGGAGCTGCAGCAGAGGGATGAAAGAGCCACATGCTGCTCCAGAGCCGCGGGTTGCTGACTCCTGCCCTAGACCATTCCGGATAAATGGTTGTCCATCCAATCTCTTCTTGAAAACCTCCAGCGATGGAGCACCCACAACTTCTACATCCAAGCCGTTCCACTGGTTAATTGTTATCATTGTCAGGAAATTTCTCCTTAGCTCTAGGTTGCTTCTCTCTTTCATAATCCTCCGTGTGACTGACCCCTTGGGAACAAGGGCACAATCTGTATTCACCCGTGAGGACCACCGTTCCTCAACTCAGATCAAACAAGTTCTCCATCACTTTGCTACTCTTTGTTACTTGTTGATATCAAAATTGCGGACAATGGGTATCCATTGCTGTACAGCAACACCAGCAATTCGTTGCTACAGAGCACAGCCATCACACAATAAGTTCCAAAGGTGCTTTTTCAGGAGTTTCTTGTTTTGTCTTTTGAAGACGTTTCGCTTCTATATTCCTTGCAGACAGCTGGTCATTTACATCCTTTTAGAAGGTCATTGGATGCAAAATGACCATACTGGCTGCAAGGAATATAAATCCTTCCATTCCCCCACTATCCTGTCAGAGCTGAAGAAGCTTCTTGGAGGAGAAGCGAAACGTCTTCAAAAGAAAAAAATAAGGAAGTCCAGTTGCCTCCTGAAAAAAAGCACCTTTGGGACAACACAGGGGTGGGTTCTAACTTACCTCGCCACCAGTTCGCTGCCTCCCGCGCCGCATGGGCGTGCCTCGTGCGTGTGCGCGCATGCGCAGTAGAAAAAATCCCTGAAAAATTCCCCCCAAAAAAGGCCAAAAACAAGATGGCGATGCATGCGGAGTGCCGGAAACTTGGCTTCTGCGCATGCGCAGAAGAAAATAAATCCCAAAAAAAGATGGCGGCTCCCACGGAGCAGGACCGGCTCTGTGATGTCATCAGCGGCCTACTACCCACCTCTGGGACAACCATGACCTGAATGATGACTGAGAATCTCTACAGACATCACACAGTAAATTCAGACTGAAATTAATTTGGACTGTTGATATAAACTAGAGAAGATTGCGGTGCTTTGTAAGAGTTATTCACCTCTTCAAAACAAAATATAGTCACTGGTGTCACACAGTGGCTAAATTAAAAGCTGCATTCTCCAGCCATCTCTCTGGGCTTATTACCACAACTGAAAAAGAAACTGCTTCCGTAGGAAAGTTTGTAAGCAAATTCACTTGAAATCAGCATTTTTAAAAATTCCACTTAAGGTCACGAGAAAAAGTTATACTTTATCAAGCCTGCTTGGTTTATTCCGAAATGGAACAAATTGTAAGCGTCAAACTCTTTCCTTGAAAATGTCATCGGTATGTGATGTTTTCATGCCATCTCAGCTTCTTGAGCTCTTTCCCATTGCAAATTTGCAAATCTAATCATTAAAAAAAAAACATCTTCAGTCATGGAGAATGCTATATATTTCACATCAACACTGTCCGGTTTTCAAAGGATATATAATTAATGTTTCACATTCTTCAACACTGCCCAGTTTTCAAGGAATGCATAATTAATGTTTCACATTCTTCTATTTTCATCTGGGCCCCTGATCAAAAATGTATGATTATCTTCAGAGGTCAACCAATTATAATTCAAAGTAAGTATATCTAATAAAAGATTAACACAAATTTCCATTTATCCAAAAGACAAAAGCTATGTTAAGATTAAGTTAAGGAGAGAGGTCACAACCATAATTTAAAGTGCAGTGTATCACAAGGAAATTATATTCCTCTTCAAAGTAACCCCCTCCACCCCAAAAAAAAATCCTCAGAAATTCAGAATTAATATTAGCTGGGCAGTCTGTTGCATAGATCTCTTTAAATCTTCATTGCTGGTGTTACTTTTATCACTTCTCACTTCTTTCCCTGCTGCAAGAAAAGGAAGACATTTTTGGCTCTTGAGTTGGCTAAAATAATTCTGTGCCATCGTAACTATCAAGTAGGCCAAACTTTGCACATTTTCTTCTTATGGTGTTGTACAGTTAGTTGAGTCATACCATTTCACTTCCATATTTGACTTGCTTTTCCTAATTAACTTAGACTTCTTACAATCACCGGGAATAAATAGCAATAGCAGTTAGACTTATATAGCGCTTCACAGTGCTTTACAGCCTTCTCTAAGCGGTTTACAGAGTCAGCATATTATCCCCCAACAGTTTGGGTCCTCATTTTACTGAAGGTTGTGCAACTTCCTCAAACGGCGAGATGCGAAGATGTTGTCCAAGGCTGGTAGTTGGATCCCGATGATATTCTGGGCAGTTTTAATGATTCTCTGTAGAGATTTTTCTTGTCTGTTGCAGAGCTGATCCCATACCGTGCAAGAATGCCGTATGTCAGGATACTCTCAATGGTGCTGCGATACTAGGACAGAAGTAGATGCTTGAGATAGATTCATCTTCCTGAGCATTTGCCTTTCCAAATTCCATGTCTTCAAAGCAGCAGTTACAGTATAATATGTTTGGTCCGTGTTAACTTGAATTAGCTTTATTTTGGCTTGGCCTGTTGCGTCAGGCCAATTTGATTAAATTATCACTAAATCGCTTACGACTGCAGGACTGTAACTTGTTGCTTGTATCCTATGACTTCTTATTGATATTGTTTCCTGATTGCTTATTTG
>JANHFT010005821.1:42739-60566 GCA_032467955.1 Pseudoxenodon macrops | reverse complement strand
TGGCCACCTAATGAGAAGGAAGGACTCACTGGAGAAGAGCCTAATGCTGGGAAAGACTGAGGGCAAAAGAAGAAGAGAATGGCAGAGAATGAGGTGGCTGGATGGAGTCACTGAAGCAGTAGGAGTGAGCTTCAATGGACTCCAGAGGATGGTAGAGGGCAGGAAGGCCTGGAGGAACATTGTCCATGGGGTCACAATGGGTGGGACACGTCTTTGCAACTAACAACAACAAGAGGATCTAATACTTGTGTTGAAGGATGAAATAGCTTCTAATATACAAATTGTTCCTGGCTACTCCTCCAAGACTCCTGTGTGTATAAAAATGCCTCAGATGGAATGTTGTTTAATTTGATGTCAGGATTCCGCAGAAGGAAGTGTGACTTCTTATACTGCTTTTGCATTGAGAGTGTGATGTAAGACAGGGGTCCCCAGCACCTCCCCCCAGGCCACAGCCCGTTTGGAACCAGGATGTGGAAGTGGTGGGTGAGTGTGCACGCATGAAGCTGCACTTGTGAAAGTGGCACGTGTGCATGCATGAAACCACCCCCTCGCCCCCTCCAGCCCCCAATCCGCTGAGCTGGAAAGGTTGGCGATCACTGATGTAAGAGATCATCTCCATCATCTCTTTTGCAGTTGGAAAAGTAGTAGTTGAGCCCATGGATATCATAGTAAACCATTAAAGTGCTGTATTGAAGTTCTTCTTAAAGTTTCTCAGGAATGAAGGCAAATATACATGTCCCAGGATATTGTTGCACGATCCAATCTGGGTCGGTCACTGGGAACAGGGATTTAGTTTTCCGAGCTTTCGGACTCATGCTGGAGTCCATCTTCAGGGAACTTCTCTCTACCAGAATGTATCTTTCTTAGACACATTTAAGATTTTATTCAATGTTCTAAATAGGAACGATTTGGGTGATGGGAGTTGTGCTCTGGCTACTTAATGGACTTATGAGGATGGGGAAAGATAAACAGTTTTATGTCCTGGATCATCATTTGTGATCTTAGGTATAACGATTGGTTGGAACATGGAGATTCCCAGATCCCTGAAGAGTAAAGAATCTGGTTGAAAGGAAACAAGAGCACATGCTTTCCAAGGGAATCAATATCAGACTTCTTACACATAAGGTTTAATTGAACAGTTATCGGAGAGCTCCGTTTTGGAGTGATTTTTCAGACAGATTTTTTTTCCCCCTCCCAGTTTTGTTTGATGCTTTGTCCAGAATACAGGGCACTTTTTTGGGGGGATGCATAAAGCATTGTGTACATCATTGCATCTTAGGAGAGACACGCTGAACAGGCTTTACTCCAAACACTTCACAGACTTGTTGAGCTAGAAATCCAAGTCCGAAATGTGTACATTGCCTCTGCACTATTGGTTTGATTTACTTGCGGCTAGTGTAGGAAGAGTAAAGAATTTATACCTTTCGTGACTCAAACTGGAGCTTGTTAGTTCTTTACGTCTAATAGTCTCTTCTAACCCCACCCCACCTCCTTTGGATCGTCTTCCTCACTGTGTTGGTCTTCAGATGTGATCATGCTGGCTGAGGAATGATGAAATGTTTGCTGGGATACCTACCATGGGCGCCTGTCATTATGTCAGGATGCAAGTAGGAAAAGTTACAATTTGCATCTTGATGTCACAAGGTCTGTTTTGTCCCTGTAATTTGTATCAGATGCCTATAAATCCCAGCATTCATGGATGCCTTGTTGTAGGAGATATCTGATGCTTCCATGTGTCAAATGAATTCAGCAATAGCAAGCAAGTTGTGTGAGGCTTTGGTGCTGGAGACAGTAGAGTGTGTCTCTATATGGAGCTCCATATTGACTGCTCTTTGCTCATTTCAATGAGAAGGTGGCAAAGACAGAATAGAAAAGTTGGTTGTGACCACTTCATTGATTCAGAATATGCTACTATTAACTTTTCTAATGAAGCTGCTTAATGAAGCTGTACAGTTCAGTAACTTCCCTGAATCTTACTAGCATGTTCTGGTCCTGCTTCATAATCCTGCCTCTTCTGCAGTAAAATAAAAAGTGTACTCCTTGAACAGGCAATGTTGGCCATGTGTGGTTGTATCATTCCAAATGCAAGATTCTAGATAATGTAGCTGCAATTGTCAAGTTTTTGAGTAGAAAGGAAGGAGGTTGAGGAATTTAATTGTTTGGGGTTAGATCATCCTCTGCCTGGTTATTCCAGAGTTGAGATGAGTTGTCCCAAAAGCCAAATCTTTCGACATCAAACATCTCATTTTGGAGAGATCAAGACAGTTTTCTGGATTCCAATCAGAGATGGGTTCCTAACCGTTCTATTCGGTTCTATAGAGTAGGTATAGAGTAGGTAGTAACTCCGCGATGACGTCACAGAGGTGGTTCCCTCAGTGCCTCCGTGGGCGCCGCCATCTTGTGCAGAAGCTATTTTTTGATTGCCGCGTGTGCGCGCTCGAGGCACGACCCTGAGCGAACCGGCAGTAAGAAGATTCAGAACCCCCTGTGATTCCAATTACACAATCTCCTTCATTATAGCCTTAGAAACTTCTAATCCTGTTCTGTACAAGACTCATATCTGCAAATACTAGAATGTTGGATTGCAATTTCAGACTGCACAAAAATGTCTTGCAAGATCTACATAAATGTAAATTGGATGTTATAGATCATATAGTAATCAAGTGAAGCTTCCTCCCGTCTTTACAGTTTAGATTCCACTTTCTTTACTTGGAAGTGACTTCCAAACAAACTACCGTATGTTTGGGTTAGCAATTGTAATGGATGTTAGCCAAAACAAAGATGGAACTGAAGTCCCATATCCCTGGTTTCTGTATTTGTTTGAATTATACCCCACCTTTCTACTCAAGCAACTATTCAAGAGGGCTAAGAAACTGCATATATGTTAGAAATTAAAAATATTTTTTAACTCAAACTCTCTCAAACATAATTTCTTTAGCATTTTGTAGGCAGAGCTTACAAAATAGGACAGAACTTTCTTTTAGAAACGGGGAAAATGTGAGCGCTGATGTGGGGGAATCAAAAGCTAGGCCAAGTTATCCAAGGTGGCCGAGAGACTAGTTTTTTCTCAAAGTGGCTACCTTCCAGGTAGCCTATATCAGTGTTGGCGAACTTTTTCGGCACCCACCAAGTGCCGAAATGGGGGCGCGTGGGGGAGCGCCAGAAAACAGAAAAGCAGTTCCCTAGCATGCACATGCTGAGCTTCCGGGCGCACGTCAATCACCTTATCTTCCAGTTTCTGGTGCGCATGCGCGCGCAAAGACCAGCTACACAGGACGCATGTGTTTGCTGGAAACCAGAAGCTCAGCTTCCTGGCTGCTCTTCCAGTTTCTGCCGCTCCCCTGCGTGCGAAGACCTGCTGGCCAGTGTGCATGTGCGTGCCGGAACTCGAAAGAGCAGCGGACAACGGTTGACCCGTTTGCCATCATGGGCCTGTATGCTATAATTTCATTATCCCAGCCAACATGGCTAATGAGAGGCTGCAGGTTGGGAAATGAGTATGGAAGCTGGCTTGCAGGTTTAAGAACTTGCTTTCAGATCAAGACAACTGAAAACCACTGTCTAAAACTGTTCCCCTGAACTTGTTTTCTTAAAATAAAAACCCAAATAGTAAGATATAGAAAAGAGGCACTTTTTTGTTGAGAGAAAGAGAGAGAGAGATTTCTCAAGATCCTTGGGGCTGAGAAGAATTGCTGCAAAACTGAGTTTCCTGAAGTGGACCCCTAGACTCCTAAACAACTGAAAAAACGATCTAGTAAAAAGAAAAGTCAACCAAAAGAAAAACAAAAGCAAATAAAACACCCCCAGGAGCAAAACAAATTATAAAGTTTAATTTGTGTGCATTGTTTAATCGACTGTTACATTGGCCACACCCACCCAGTCACATGACCACCTAGCCACGCCCACCCAGCCAGTCTGGCCCGCCAACAGTCTAAGGTACCGTGTTTTGAGGAGCCCTATTTTAGACACAGATTCCTGGCTTTTTATCCTCTCTGCTTATATGCCTGCTTCATTTTGTTGTTGTTGTAGCAGTGTCAACCAAGTCCAGTGATGGCGAACCTTCTCTGCACCGAGTGCCCAAACTAGAACGTGCATGCAAGTGCATGCACCGGAGCACCAGAAACCCAAAGACTAGCTGGCCGGTGCACACATACCTGTTTTTGGCCGTTTTGAGGCCATTTTCAGGCCGGTTTTTAGGCTATTTTCAGGCCGTTTTGAGGCCATTTTCAGGCTGATTTTTGGGCTGTTTTCAGGCTGTTTTTCGGGCCAAAAATGGCCTGGAAAACAGCCTGAAAACGGTCCGAAAAGACCTGTAAATGGCTGGGGAAATGGCCTGGTTTTTGGCTGTTTTCCAGTGCCCCGGTGATCGCTAAGACCAGTTGGCCGGCACGCACAAGAGCAGCTGGCGACAACGCAAGTGCCCACAGAGAGGGCTCTGCATGCAACCTCTGGCACTCATGCCATAGGTCCGCCATCCCAGGCCTAGTCTCACAGTATGAAAACAAGTTTCTCATTGTAGTCGAATGCTAGGCTCACTTCTGAAAAGTTAGGCTTGCTTTCCTTTAGACCAACTATGGCTACTTCAAGTCCTCTGGATTTCAATTCCCAGAATTCCTGAGCCAGCATAGAATTCTCCTTTAGATGTGCAAAGATCTTGATTTTTTTTCCCCCCAGACATAAAAAAAAACCAACAAAGTTTTTTTGGGATCCTCTCAGGTGTCCTTTGGAAAAAAGCCATACAAGTTTTGGAAAACCTGTCCAGGTGGGACAGGCTACTCAAAAGCTCTTGTATCCTCCCTCCCCTCTCTGAGGTTTGACTCCTCCCATTTCTTCTGTGGGAGGGTGTTTTTTTTTTTTTTTTTAATCCTGTGGTTTCCACCCATTAGACAAATAGCCATTCCCAGGTCCTTCATTCTTTCCCTGGCTGTCTTCCTAGAGAGAGAGAGGAGAATAAACCCAGCTCTGATGGCAAAGAGCAGGAGAGCAAGAATAGCTGCCCAGGGAGCTCTCTTCCAGCTGCTTACTGATCCTGGTTAGTATCCCTGGTCAACTGGGGGGAAAAAAGATGAGAAGTAGGACAGGTGGGAGAGCTGAGGTGTTCCTCTTTTTTTCTTGGAAAGACTATTTCATGATTTTCTGCTTGGACTTGTAACTTTCTGCATCTTATTAGCTGCAGGGCTACTCCGGTTCTGTGTTGTTAGTTACACTTATGTCCCAAAATGGATACCCTAGACTGAAATTACCTTCCCTATGCCCCCTGCCCCTTCCATCTTCCTTCCTTGTATCTTTCACCTTTCTTTCTCCAGGAAATTCCCCCACTTTTTTGTCCTGCTGACATCCTAAACCCCTTTTTTGGGGTTGCTCCCCACTCCTTTTGCCCTCTATATTAAGCAAAAGAGGAGGGGACGACGACTATGGCCTCTTTAAAGCCTGTGGCCAGCCAGCATGAGGTCTACAGGTTGTACTATGGGTCCTATTTGCTCACCCCTGAGGTTAAGCATTCATCCTTGGAGTTTACCCAACCCTATTTCCTTCTCAGTCTATTTTTCCCAATTCTTTGCAAACCTCATATCTCGGCCACCTGGTTTCAATCCTTTTTAATTCCTTTAGCCTTTAGACTCAAGAGTATCCCAAGAACTTGGACCATGATTGGTGTATCTGTTTGGTGTAGCTGCTACTTGGTGGGAATGGATTGGAGATGGTGAAAATTTTACTTTTACTCAGAGGGTCCAAGAAAAACATTCCCTGTGCAGTGAAAATTGTTCTCTTGTTAAATAAAGGATAAAAGGGTGGGTGTGAGTATAAATGTGAGAGGCAGGATATAATTGTAGTTGTAATTTCTAATTGGTAGCTATTGTAATTAAGGTTTAGGCTAGTTGGCCCAGCATAACATTAGAATGGTGCTCCATTTTTATGGTAATCTCTACTTTAGCGCCCTCTAGTGCATTAGGCTATAACAGCAGTAATACATTTGCTAGTTTGGGAGAACTGCTAAGTATATGATAGAAATTGCAGTCTGACACATGTGAAGAGCATCAGGTTGAGGAAGGCTGTGAATACATTTGCCAAATTTATTTAGTTTGTTTATTTAAAATATTTATATAGCCCTCTTTCCATTTCTGTTGCTGCTCCTAAAGCACTATTAAATCAGTACATGATAAGCAACAGTGAAAATAAAATTGTTTTGCTTTTGCAAATTTTGAATGGTGGTTGCGTGAGTGGAGGTGTAAAAGTCTTCTTTAGTCTTATTTTTAAATATCATGACTTGTTAATTTTTAGGTATGTGCATTCCTTTCAGAAGTAGTGAAGATGCTTATAAAGAAACATTAGGACAAATAAGATAATGTAAACAGCTTTAAAAAATGAAGTGACATTTGCCAGGAATATTTCAGTGATGAGTTGGAATACCATGCGGTGGGTGTGATGTTGGCCAGAAGTTTAATTTTTTTGCCTTTGTCTTAGCAGCTAATCAACTGCTAAACAACAGTAACCATGATGAGGATGATGACGATGAGGAGGAGGACGAGGAGGAGGAGCCTGAAAGCATGGAAGAATTGCGGCCAGGTACCTCTCAAAGTGCGCCCAGAAAGGTCAAGCCCTTGACGAGACGGGAAACTCCCAAGCAGCCAAAGATCATTCCAGTGGTGAAGAAGGACAAAGCCACCCAGCGTGGACACGCCTTGAAAAAAAGCCTTGAGAGACGTTGCTCAGATTGTACGAGGACCCTTCATTCCGCCGGCAGAGGGCGCCAGAGGAGCGAAGCCAACGCCGCGCGGGAGAAACCGTTCCAGTGTAGCGACTGTGGGAAATGCTTCATCTGGAGCTCCCACCTCGAGCGCCATCGGCGGATGCACACGGGAGAGAAGCCCTTCAAATGCCTCAACTGCGGGGAAGCCTACAGCCAGAACTTCCACCTCTTGCAGCACAGCTGTGCCCAGCTGATCGAAAAGCCCTTCAAGTGTCTCGAGTGCGGGAAACGCTTTGCCCAGAGCTCAGCCCTGGAGAACCATCAGAAGGGCCATACCGCAGAGAAGCCCCATAAGTGCTCGGACTGTGGGAAATGCTTCATCTGGGCTTCCCATCTGGAAAGGCACCGGCGGGTCCATACCGGAGAGAGGCCTTTCAAGTGCCCTGAATGTGGAGAGTCGTACAGCCAGAGTGCCCATTTGGCCAAGCACCGGCGTAACCACATGGGCGAGCGCCCTTACAACTGCCCCGCCTGCTGGAGAAGCTTTGCTCAGATCTCCGAGCTGGAGGAACACAAGAAGACCCACCTGGGCTGCGAGGACTGTGGCAAGGTCTACCGGAGTCGGCAGACATTGATGCGACACCAGCGGGGACACCACCGCGAGCGCACCCATCTCTGTGAAGAGTGTGGGAAAGGGTTCGTGTGGGCCTCCCACCTTGAGCGCCACCGTCGGGTGCACACTGGGGAGCGCCCGTTCCCCTGCCCCATCTGCGGGGAGAAGTTCGCCCAGAAGGTCCACCTCCTTCATCACAACAAGACTCACTCTCATACCCGGCCCTATAAATGTGGGGACTGCGACAAATGCTTTGGGGACAGCTCTGCTTTCTTAGCTCATCAGCGAGGCCACGCCATGGAGAAGAACCACAAGTGCCAGTATTGCTCCAAAAGCTTTGCCTGGAGCTCCCACTTGGAAAGGCATCAGCGTATCCACACGGGAGAGAAACCCTACAAATGCCCCGATTGCCCTGAGCACTTTAGCCAGACTTCCCAGCTCTTCAAACATCAGCGCTGTCACCTAGGCAAGAGGCCCTACAAGTGCAGTGAATGTGGGCGCAGCTTCAGCACCACCCTGGAAGTTCTCATCCATCAGCGGACTCACTTTGGGACCAAGCCCTTCCGGTGCTCCAACTGTGGGAAGGGGTTCACCCGCCGAGCCAACCTGCTCAAGCATCAGAGGTGCCATGTTAAGGATTCCCCTAAGGAACATTTAATTGAACTGAAATGCGAAGGCAATGGGTTCTCCAGTATTTAGCACGTTGAGAACCCCTGCAAGAGAAGGCCATTGCCGATGTTCTGAGGTTGTGGAGATTCCAGTTCTTGTTCAGCTCTTGCAACAGGACCCGATGCTATGAACATGGGTGGGAGAGAAGAATGTTTTAGGAAATGTCTAGGACAGTGGGAAGCTCACAGAAAAGTCTTGGTGGAGAGGTATGGCTGTCACCAGCATGTGAAAGAAGATCTGTCAAGAAGACCAATAATAACCATGTCCATTGGCGATGAGGACCCTGATTTAGAGTCCACGCGAATGACTTTATTTCACATTTAGTTGATACTGTACATATCAATGTGCCCCAAGGTTGGGGGAAAAAAAGCTTTATTTACTGTTCATCTTTACGTTCGGTAGCCTTGCCTCGGATAGACCAATTCTCTCCCCTCACAATCCTTTCATTTTGTTTTTGTTTTGAAACTCTGGATAATGAAGCTTTAACAAATGCTGAAGACTGACCTCCAGACCTTAGTATGCCTGACTGAGACTTTAGTAAACGCTGTGGAAATCCGCATGGGGGCCTGAAAACGAGCATTTTTTAAGCCTCTTGAATGTGGAGAAAAAGCTTTATTGACTAAAGAACGTAAACGTCTGAGGCTTTGTGCTGGCCAATTGTATTTTAGTGAATACCATAATTAGATGGTACTGTAGTAATATCTAGAGACTATCTTACTATCAAACTATTCCATTCTTGATACATTGTTGGTGTGGGGGACGGACGGACACGCTACATGGATAAAAACCCTCCCTATTTTTTTCTTGGTTCTTAGACTCCTAGCTGTTTAGTTTCTGCTTCATTAGTTTGGAGAGATATTACCTGCACCCAGAAATATTTGGATTTCTTTTCCAGCATTAACTATAGAAACACGACTCTCCTATTGTTACGTGGAGTGTTGGTTTAATGAGTCCCAGTCCACAAGGTCCACTTGATTTTGGTGCTTTAACCTTGGGTGTTCTTGATTGGTCACAGCAGTTCGTTCTTTTGCAGGGAAGTGGGATCTGCTTAACCAAGAGACTGGAGGGGGATATCAGTTCATTTCGGCTTGAGATGACCAAAAGGAGTAATGTATGGAGGATAGACAATAGATAGGTTCCAGAAGTATCCAAATACGGGAATGAGGAACACATTTGTGGATAGTCTTTGGATGATGGAAGAAATCAGAATTCAGAGGTGCCAGCCTTTCGTTTTTCAAGAAAATTAGAAGCCGTTTCAGGCATTGATCCTGGGTCAGCTGCATAATTTTTGTTTCAGAACTATTGAGTGACATTTATGAAGGGCCTGTCGAGGAGGGGTTGACAAACAGCACCTTGTGGTATAAAAAGGAAAGGAACAAGGATACCCAGAAATTTTGGATTGACGCGAGCGTAAGGGGAAAAAAAAAGCAAAACGTGAATCTAATCTCGAGAAGAGCAGGTTAGAAATATAACGAAAGAGGGCAAAAACTCAATGGCAGGGAGCGAAGAGCAAAAATTAACCTCTAGCATTTACCACTGGAGCATGATGTCCCTAGAATTGGGGAGGAGAGATGGCAAAAAGGGGGCTTTAGTGAAACCTGAAGAAGCTTGGGGTTTGAGAAAACTTGCTTGAGAAGATGATTGCTCATGGAGGCTACGGAAAATGAAGTTGTGCATCAGGGAAGATTCTAGGCATGGGGGACGGATGGGAGGGGCCTCAAGCAAAGCCACTCTTGAGTCCTGATGGCGGGTGAAGTGCGTAAGGCTATGATGAAAACAGAGGGAGGGTTGTCTTTCCAGTTGCTGAGGTTGCGAATTGTTATTTCTCCAGCTGCTGTACTTTTTCTAGATCCTACCTCAGATTCGTGTTCCAGGTGACTTTAACTGGAAGAATCCATCTTGCCCTTCACGCTCTGTGGCATGCTTATTGAAGAGATGCCCACAGAAGACTTTGGACGCCTGGCCTTGGGGAAGAGTTTGGAGTTAACGGCAAACATGCTGCGATTCTGCACATCCATAACGCTCTTTGAAACACCAAATCAGAGGCTTAATATAGATGGATGATGTATTAGTAAAAAGTCTTGTAACCCTGTCTCTTTCTCATCCTATTTGCCTGTGCTTCCCAACCAATTTCCTTTGTTTTCCTCTCACGTTTCCTTCAGAGGTTCATTTGCTTTATTGCATTTGAGGTACCTGTTTGACATGATATGCTTCTCTTGATTTTGCTCTTGTCCTATTCTCCCCCCCCCCATTTGTTTTTGTCTAAAGCAAACAAGCATTTTTCTCTCTGTTTTAGGACCCCTTTCCCCAACTGACTAATAGAGATGAAAAAGTTTCTATTCTCTGATTTTCTTTGTTGATGGTTAGGAGTAATCAAGTAAAAAAAAAAACCTGTAGCATTTGTAAGTCTGATTTTTCTACTATGCGCCGTGCTGTAGGCTTTAGTTCTATCGTTTCAGCAAGCTTGCTGGATGGTTTTCAGAGGAAATTCTGAAATAGAATGGCTATGACATATAGGTATATAACCCATGGGGACCATTTAGAAGCCAGCTCCAAAATGCTCACTTGAGTTAAATCTAGACTTTCTTTCTAGAATTCTGACTTCCAGAAATCCCAGGCAACATGTTGCCCGGCCTATTCATGGATCTGTAGTCTTGATATTTATGGAAGGTGTCAGGCCCAAACAGCTGAGCTAAAATATTTATGGCACTTTAGTTGAAAAGTAAAACAATTGGGGGTATGGAAAGAGATTCGTAAGATTAGACAGGATGGGTAGTGCCCTTACTCAGATGTTTGGCCTCCCCCAAACAAAACATTTTGTGGTATTCAGCTAATGTGGCCATTACCAGTGAAAACAATGGATTGTAGATTTTTAAGACTGGCAAAATCAAGATCAGCTGCCATTCAGTGTGATGGTCTCTAGCGTTTGGTGGCTTTAAAATGATCTAGACCACTTCACTGAGGATTGGAAATTGTAAACTCTCTCATTTGTTTTGCTGAATCCCAAAGTTACTGAGGGAATCGGGTGTGGGGTAGTGTTGTCTTGCCCCTCATGTCAGGCTTTCCAGAAGCTTCTTCATAGCCATTGTGGGAGGGAGGAATTAGTCTAGCTAGAACCATGGTCTGATCCAGCAGAGGTCTTGTGCTCAACCATATGGCAGGTTGGGAGTTTTAAATACATTCCCAACCAAGTTGACTGGAAAAAAAAATGCCTGAGGGGTGAGGGAAAGAGTAGGGTTGAGGAAGAATTGAAGTATGGATGGTGCTACAATTTCCTGCTTGGTGTTTTGGCAAATTAGGACAACTGTAGCCTCTTCATTTTTCTGATAGGTGAGTCCACTTGGAAGACACCAGTCCTCATTATCACTGAGCAAATGGCATTGAAGCCACAAAAGTTTTAATCTTCATCACTTTCATACTGCAATCACATCTCCAGAGATGGCATACTCTCCAGTTGATTCAATGAATGCAATGAGAGTAACCTCTTTCCTCAATTGTTCTATCAAATCCAATACACTAAACAACAATTACTGAGTGGACTATGTGCCCTATAAGTGTTCTGTTTTTAAATTTTATTTTCAACATTTGTCTCCACCCCTGATAGTTTTTGACAGTAGTCCTGTGGTTTTTTTCAGAATAACGGCGTTGGAAGAGATCCTCGAGTTCTTCTAATCTAACTCTGTCAAGTAGGAAATCCTATACCATTTCAGACAAATAGTTGTCCAATCTCTTCTTAAAAAAACCTGCATTGTTGGAGCACCCACAACTTCTGGAGCAAAATTAAACATGTGATGGGACATTATTATGGTCGGTGGGTTAGGATTTGTGGCTTCAGAAACTCTGTTGATCTTGTTGTACACCAGGGGTGTCAAACTGGCAGATGTGTTACGTGCAGGCCACGTCTACCCCAGCTCGACGAATGGGGAAAATGTCATGATACATCACATGACGGCAGTGCCACACCACAAATTTGACACCCATGTTGTAGACTGTAATCCTGAATTTATGTGAAAAGGGGCTTCTCTTTTTTTGGAAGAACTATATTCTGATCTAGAAGCCTTTTCATGATATGCAAGCTACTCTCTGGGGAATAACTCCCGTCAGAAGAAGCAGCAGCCACTATTCTGCAGGTCATAATTTCTGGATCAAGAAGCAACAGGTATTTAGACTCCATTCCAAGTCAAGGGAAACATAAGCAGTGTCCAGCAACACTAGACCTGCATCTTCAATCTACACAATAATCTTTAAAGGTGAAGAAGCTTACTTGTGCATTTCCCCCACTACTTTCCAAAAGAGCACATACAGTACATACATAAATACAGACAGACAGGGGTCAAAAATATCCTTCTCTTGTTTTTTCACTTAAAAATCTCCAAAACTCTTACCTGCTGAAAATGTCATCCTCCTGACTCTCCCTTGTCAGAACTCTTAACATATTAAAGAACCACATAGTATCCAGAAAGCTATTAGAATTTCTTCCACCAGTCCTTCATTCGCTGGGGGCAAATCTTAAAGAGGGAGATCCACTGAATGTTTGCCTGTTATAAAGACAACAGTCCTATCGTGTAGCTTTTAAAAGCTCACTCAAGCGGGAAAGAATGTAATGCTGTCATCTGAAACTCAACTGTCAGGTCTAAATGTAGATTAAATTGTCCCCATTCAGTTGACCTGCAGTCCTTTATAATGTGGTTAGTGTGGTTATATATATATATATATATAGGTCATGGTTATCCCAAAGGTGCTTTTTTAGGAGGACGGAAATTTCTTGTTTTTTTCTTTGAAGCCCATTACCATTGCCCATTATCCTGTCAGAGCTGAAGAAGCTTCTTGGATGAGAAGCAAAACGTCTTCTAAGAAAAAACAAGAAAGTCCAGTTGCCTCCTGAAAAAGCTTCTTTGGGACAAGTATGGTATCTAGGGTGTTCCTTAAATAATCTTTATATTCACAGACATTGTTAGAGGGACATTTCCAACTCCAAATACTCTTCAATTAGATTTAGAGGTTTTCTACATAATGACACAATTCCTAAGTAAACAAATCCATATGAATTGAATGTAAACTATTCTGTTTGGTATGTTTTTGTCAAGAAACACAAGGTACATTTTATCGTTTATTATACATCGATTCAGTGACTGAGCTCTGCTGGCCAGCTCCCTTCAGCAATGCTATCCATCAACAGCAGTGCTGAACTACTGGAAGTAAATGTTTATTCTTTTCTTTCTTGATCTCATTCAGTTCTTACTGTGACCATTTTAAAGAACAGCTACCCACTGACATCATTCTTGATCCTGAGGCCATAATTGGTGGCTAATCTTTGAATTCAAATCCCTATATTTCACATTACCAAGTTCCTATCAGGACCAACGTGGAAATATCTCAATCAGTTTTTTGCACTGATTACAACACATGTGATCATTTAAGTTGTCATCATCACCAGATTAAATAATTGTTTTCTCTTTCTTTAAGGGGGAAAAGGAAAAGCGAGCCAAAATAATATAGGTACTGGAGTCCTGCCTGCTGTATCCCAAGATTCTCCATGTTGATAAGGAAGATCTTCAGGGAAACAAAACATAGTTACAACTTACAACTGCTACACATAATGGGGAACTCCACACAGTCAATGCTCCCCAAGGTAGGAAGATCTATGTTAAGCATTCTGCTTACAATTTTCCTGCAATCTAACATTGTCAACCTATGAAACTTGGGATTCAAAGGGTAAATATCCCTCTTTCCTATCAATATGCAGATTTGTTAAACAATTGAATAGAGCTATTTATGTATTTAAATATATACCGACTTTTAAAACAGTTGTTGCCATGGTGTTCTACAAAGCAAATAATATTATGCCCTATTTATTCAGAGCCAGCTAGAGCATTCTTTATCTCCTTTGGCAATTTAAATGATTGGCATAGAGAGAGTGTGAAAGCACAAAACTTTGCTATATGTGTCTGCAAAACCGTTCTCTAGAGTCTTGGGATATTTGATTGTTCTGTTAATGCAAAATCAAATTCCACTGTTGGCCTTAATCAGAGCTTCTGTCTGCAAAGCAATTATAAGATTAGTTAGCTAACACTTTTATTGCCTACTGACATGGGAAATGACATAAGCAAGACTGAAATAACACAACAGCCTGCATCAAGTACAACAACGTGCACAAGAACCAGAAAGGATGCTATAGTATATGCCGTTCAATCATTCATAGAAATGGTAGACAAAGATTCAAACAATGCTCATTTGTGGCACGTTCTTTAAAAAGTTTAAAAGCTGCAACCTTATAATCACGTGGGAACAGAAAGGAATGTAATAAGCATAAGATTTACCTTTCAAGATTTTTCCAATTGCCAATAAAGTTGCTCACTGTATATGTACTGCCCAAGCTATTAACCACAAGTGGCAAGCAAAATCCCCAAAATCACAGAAGTATTTCGATTTACAATCTGAACGTATAAGCATAGGAAATAATTCAAAATTAGAATAATGAACTGCATGGCCAATGCTTCTCTATTTTCTTCTATTGGTGTTTTTTTTTTTAAACGGAGGCTGCACCCTCTACAATGTGTTTACATTTTAGACACGCAAGATTAATCTTTGCAAGGCGAAAATAGGTTCTACATAAGCCTAGAGGAATTCAGCTTCAACTTGAAAAAAAAAAATATTCTCCGTGCCTCTCTTTTTTTTCAAAGGGTAAGTTAAATATGTTTTGAAAACACCCTAACCCATTAATTATCTCTCCATAATCAACGATGACATGCTTAACTTCAAGGCTGATGTTTCTGAGTTCTGAGATGTGCAAAAAAAAAGGCTTCTGGCTTCTTTAGAAATTCCATCTCACTCTCCTTTCCATTTTTCACCCTCCAGTGGTCACTCAGGGATATGAAAGAGCGAAAACAGCACGAGGAAGAGTGAGCCTCTCTCCAGCTCCATCTAAAGTAGTTCTAACCTAATGTCATCACGGCGTGTTTTCCTTTTTCCTGCCTATCCCCCTTTCAAAACACAGGAAAGGCAGCCTTTCACTCTCCTCTGCGGTAATCAGGAGGACTGGGAAAATAGCCAATGCATAGTAGTAGGTCAATTCATCTTGCATTGTGTACTCCCAGCGTCTGGCAGCGAGTCAACTGATAGAACAAGAGGATAAGCAGGTCAGGCAAGTCATGCAAACATGACCCATAAGGTTGATTTTCTCCCATGAATCATGATTTTTATTTCAATTACAATACCATTCTTGCCTATACAATAGTTAGAGGCCCAAGGCTCTTCTTAATATCACTAACCTCTGGGAAAAGAACACACACTTATTCACACAATCAAGAAGGGATAGAGAATATATGAATAGGGTGATGGGCTTACCCAAGGAGAGGATAATGACAGTGTACCTGTGCCAGTTATGTGCAAGCAGGTTTCATTTGAAACGACCAATTAATGTGAAAAAGGTTGGTCATAGACCTGCTGTCGCGTTCTTTTTCTTCTTCTCTGTTAAAACATGTATGTTCCTTTTTGTTTTTTGTGTTTTCAGACTTCTAAACTTTGGTCAACATTTTTTTAATATGAGATTCCATGCCTAATACAAACAACAATGTAGAGTTCACCACTATCTCTGCATATAGAGTAGAGCAGTGTTGGCGAAACTTTTCGGACGCCAGAAACAGGAAGAGCAACGCATAATAATCTTCCGGTTTCCGGCATGCACATGTGCATCAGCCACCTGGTCTTCCAGTTTCTGGCACACATACACGCACAAAGACTAGCTGCATGCACATATCAGAAATTGGAAGATCATCTTCCCGGTGTGTCCATGTGCACCAGGCAGCTGCTCTTCCAATTTCCAGTGCTCCCGCATGCCGTGAAGACCAGCTGGCCGGAACCCGGAAGAGCAAAGGATGACGGCTCATGTGCCCGGAGAGATGGTTTTTTTGTGCCACTTCCAGCATGCATGCCATAGGTTCGCCATCACAGGAGTAGATGAATTTTGCAGGATCCAATCTGGGTAGGTCACTGGGATCACAGGTTTAGTCTTCCGAGCTTTAGGACTCACGTTGGAGCCTATCCTCAGGGAACTTGTTTCTAGCAGAGTGTGTTCCCAGAGGGATTTCCACTATCCTCAAATAGTAAATGGAAAAGTCTGTTCTGACTTGCTTCATTAACAAGCTGATGAGACTTAAGCTATCCATCATTACACTGAAAAATGATTAATCTGTACACAGTAATCCACCTTCCAATGGACACCTCTGAAGTGATAAAGCATTTCCCTTTTGGATTGTCTGCTACTTCCCGACTAAAGGAAGAAGACCATGTTATCAACAATGGGATAGGAGGCGAAGAAGAGGTACATAATTTCCCTGGGCCTAAACCTCTTGGTATTCAAGCACATAAATTTGCAGGTTTGTTTTGTGTTTTGCCTCCCAGGATTAAATCATTACATGAAAAGCACATGTTATCGCAGAATTTGTAGAATACAGTTGTGGCAGGGACAATTCACTTAAGTTGTAGTTTTGGCAGCTATATGCCAGGAGAGAAGGCTGAGACTCTAGCACATGAGCAAGAGCACATGAGCAGGAAAAAATCTAGGTCAGTGAGGATTTTGATTGCGAGCATCTTCGTCCATGGCAGGGTTGTGGAGATAGGCTTTTGAAGTGGAGGCACTGTTTGACCATTATCTGCTCGATCCTAAATGACCATTTTTATTTCCCCTCACATGAATGTTATTCCTTAGTAAATTTTACTTACAACTCACTTCTAGCATGGGTGATGTTTCCTAGTTTGGTAATAAAACATCTGCAAGAAAACAATCAAGCTCAGAGAGCACTAAGAACCCCACAGTCCAACTCTGAGCTGAAATGTTCTCATCCATAAGTTTTTACTTAATCCTAAATAACACTGGGCTACATCACATTTTTATTAGTGGTTGTCAGCTGTAAGGCAATGTCCAGAGACTCAAGCTTATGGGCCATTACTCTAAACCAGTGATGGATAACCTTTTCCGGACCAAGTGGCCAAAGTGTACATGGCCAAACCCCCAAAATGCAATGCGCATGCGCCCCCCTGCATGCACCCTCTGTGCATGTGCGTGAGGGCCCTCCCACACATGGCCCACTTCACCATGCGTGCACATGCTACCTGTCCCACCACGCATGCCCCCTGAATGCCCCCTTGTGCATGTGTGCACGCCCTGCCCACCTGCGCCGGCACACGCGCAGCAGAGACCCGAAGACAAACTGCCAGTAGGAGGTGCGTGCGTATGCGCAGTGGAGCTGAACTGGGGCGACGGCTCGGATGCCATCAGAGAGGGTGCTGTGTGCCACCTCTGGCATGCGTGCGATAGGTCTGCCATCATGATTCTAGACAATGGCATTGTCTCAAGTCCCTGACAGTTTCACAATTGGACAGCAACATTTTGCCCACAAGGGAGTAATTTACTTTATGGAGAGTAAATAATGATACACAGGTAGTCCTTGACTTACAACAGATCATTTAGGGACCTTTCAAAGGGACAACAGCACTGAAAAAAGTGAGTTATGACCAGTTTTCACACTTATGACCGTTGCAGCATCTCCTGTGATTACGGGATCAAAATTCAGATGCTTGACTATTGATTCATATTTGTGACTGTTGAGAAGCCCATTGCGAAAGAAACCCTCTCGCGAGTTCAATCTATCTCGAACTCGCGACACATTTTCTTTTGCAAAGGGCTCCTCCAGACACAAAGGCGATGAATGTGATGGCTATGAGTGACAGGTAAGATGCATGTCTCACAGCCCACCCCTCTCGCACCTGCCACCCCCAAATTACACCCCACCCCAAGACACTCATCTTACCTGACACTCGTAGCCATCATGTTCCTCCCTTTTGTGTCCGGAGGA
>JANHFT010005821.1:22102-35628 GCA_032467955.1 Pseudoxenodon macrops | reverse complement strand
CGCATTTACCTTTGAACAAATCCTTTGAACTTTAGGTTTTAATTTTTGGGAAGGATTATATTGGATTGTGGCATAAATTAGGATCATGTATTTGCTTTTTTTGGTTTAGTGACTGTGGTTAGTAAATCATAATTTTGTATAAAATAAGTTAGTTTGTGATTTATTAAATATATTTTGATTAAACCAGTAGGGATTAATGCAATATGTAAATAACTTTCTAGCACCTTCCTTTTGAATCTTTACAGGATGCTGAATTTTAGATTGGAGAGTGCATGAGATTCCCATTTTAAAAAAAAATTAACTTACCTTTAATTGTTGGAGAAGATTCAGAAGAATAGCCAAGAATACGAACAAAGAGAAATCAAATGTACGTAGAATAGTCAAAGCTTCAATAAACTTATTATTTGAAGACTTAGCTTTTCGAAGACGTTTTAATAGAGGGAAAGAGAAAAAAGAAACAGATTATCTTGGAAAAGGTCTATTTATATGGTTGCCGAAAGTTATCGTCAACTTTACAGTACAGTATAAGATGAGGGTTTGCAAGCCACAAGGATTGGATTCAAAGAAGCAGCATGCCAGATTTTAGTTTAGCTTTATTGCAGTCAAAGTGGCTTGTATTGTAAAGTTAGCAAAGGATTTTAAGATTTTAAGAATCTTGTTTTATGTCTGTTTTCCTGGCCTGGAGGTCACTGGAAAAAAATAGTTGCATGTCAAAATGTGGTTATTCTGTGACATATGACTAATTATATTTTCTCATCTTTTATTTATTCTTTCCTGTAATAAACACACTTGGTGATTTAATACTACACACACATTTTAGATCAGTAGGTAAATAAAGGGACCAAAACATTAGTTTATTTGCAAATAACTCCCACCAATTTGTTTCATTTTTATAGAGGAAGATCCATTTATTTGTTTTCACCCTTCCACCAAATCTTTAAGATTTTATATCCATCTCCAAAAAGAAATCAAAACAGCAGTCACCATCTCCTTTTGGCACTGCAAAATTTAGAAATTCAGAACTTTTAGCATTTGTTCCACCTCCATGTAAACGAAGAAAAATCTAGGTAATGTAAACAGCTAAATCCAATGTTTGATAAGCCTTCTTATCAAACATAACACAACTTTTAAATCTTCATTAGGGTTATGAGATATAATGCCTACACAATATCTGAAATCTCCAATTCACGGGAAGCAACCTCAGAAAGCAGGAGTGGTTATTCTGCATAGCTCTTTCTCATCCTTTCCCATAATTCGCAGAAGTGAAATAAATTTTGCTAAACTGAAGTTTGTCAAAATAAAATAAATTCAGAGAATTTGGTTTTAACCTTTTGATTTAACGTTTCTTTCCAGAAACTTATAGAACACAGCTGTGTGGACTGAGGACTCTTGGGCGTGAAGTCTGACTAAAGCTGCTTGTTAAGAAAACTCCTTGGATTTAGATCTATACATTTCTAGGACTCCAGTATGGATGCGTTTGGCATGGCTTGACATAAAACTGGGCATAACTCTCCAAAATCTTATGAAATTAAAACACTGTACTTAATAGATCCACTGGAGCATATTTCCCAAACTTATGAAAGCTGAGGGTTATTTTATTTTAAGAAAAATGAGACTGTGAGGAATCAGTCACTCCTATACTCAAAGCAGGACCTCATACAGAGAAGCAGTGGAAATATTCCTTTAATGGCGGGAGATGCGTATGTTGCAGAGACAGCACCATTACCTGAGGAATGCTCAGAGCCCTCCAACAACAGCCTTTTAATACATATACTTCTCTCAACGTCCTAGAAATGAGTCAAAGGAGTAATATATTAAGACATGCGAACTTTCCCAAGTAAATATCTCGTGGGCCTCCTGAAAAAGGAGAAAACTAGATCCCATGTTATTCAAGGGATAAACTTGAAGTCCTCATCACAAAATGTTTTGTTTTTCAGTGTTTATATAATCCTGAGACTATGGAGAAAGCTGCCTTTTAATTATCATTACTCAATACAATTCTTATTTGTCTTTTGGTGGTAGAGCTCCATTTACTGGAAGTTGACTTCACCCTAAACGTAGGGGTAGGAATATCTAAAAACAGGTAGGAATTGAGGCCAATGATGACTAAACAGTTCAAAAATACAGTTTATCAGGAAGGAAGAATCAATCTAGCATTTGGCACAGATGCTAGATTGTATCTTGAAATTGCAGCTTCCTTCCCTCCATTTTTGACTTGTATACTATTTTTCTGGCTCCTGCTTTGACTTAAACATTTTCTGAATGGCAACATCCTGTTTTGCAGAAGCAGGAAAGTGCAGCCCTGCTCAGCAAATATAACACATCTTTCTGGCTCTTTGGAGCACAACAGCGAAAACTATTCCTATTAATGGCTGTTATTACAATTTAAAATTTGGGCAGCCTAGACAAGAGTGGAAAGTTAAACAATATAATGTGCATTTAATAGCAACATAGAAAAATAGTACCGTATGAAATTGTCCGTGGAATACAGCCTTCCAAGAAACCCAGTTTCCACTTAAAAAGTACATTTTTAAAAATCCCTTGTAACCTTTTTTTATGCAGCCATAGGCTTCAATGTTCATCATCAATGCCATGTGGCTGTCAGAAGTTCATACACACCATTTCAAGTAGCCGGAGCGAAGACTTAAATACTTGACACGATATTTTGCCCCTGGCAAAGTCGATCATCGTGGTTAGCAAAACATAATGGCATAAAATATGCATACAGTACCTCCACTGCCCTGTATATAAAAATTGCATCATTTATGCAGGCTGCAAAACAGAAACTACAGTAGATCCCTCCATATCTTCCACAATCACTGCCTGACCAGGCTGTATAAAGTCAGGACTGCACTTGTGTTTATGTCAGTTAGCTATTCTTTATGTCTGTGTAGCCCCTCCCTTTACACTCACAACGTACATAAAGGTTTGATAGCCAATCGCCACAAAGGGTAGGCTTCTGAAAGATTCTGATTGGGCTACAGGCATACCCAAAAACATTCCCTACTTTGGCTCAAAGGGATCTTCATCCTTGGTCTTTGAACCATGCAGTCTTGTACTTATCCCTGAACCTTGTCCCAGTTGCCTCTTGGAAAAGGACCTTTTTTATGACCTAGATGACCCGAGACTCTCCAGAGACATCCCTGAACCTTGCTGTAATGTCGTGTTTTGTGTCATGTTGACCGATTTTGGTTGCTGTGGACCTATCTCTTCCCTGCCAACGTCCCTGTATGGCCATTTCATTTTGTGCTGTTGGACTGACATGATGACAGCACCAAACTGCTGATCAGATCTGTGGAGATACAAATGGCCCCACACCTATATCCTTCTGAGAGATGTTGCAGTGGATTCCTGGCCAGGGTATTTATTTTTACAGACTTCTGACAGGTAAGTCAACATACGGGGGCTGAAATCTAGCGGTCAGAGGACTCTGGGGAGCAGCTCACCTGTCAGGCTATGTAAAACAAATATCCAGACAGGGGAGTTGCCTCTGCTACAGTCTGAGAAGCAGATTGTCCCAAGATCTGTAGAGCAGTACTTACACTGAAAGGTATGGCTAAACTCACTGCTGTACCCATTCGTCCAAACTTCTCTCTTGCCCCCAGATCTAGTACCATCCCACGTTAAAGGGCATAATTAATACGGCCAATGTTTTCCCCACCGTCTGAGAGATCCCCTCATTTTTGCAACTTAACTTGCTCTGCAGTAAACAGTTAGGACAGCACCACTCACTGGCCTCATTCATGACACAAGAGAGACCAGCTGTGTAGACAGAACAAATTATGCCGGTGTTACCTTTTCACCCACAGATGGAAGGAAAACACATCAAACTGACTGTCAAGACATGCCCCACCACTAGATGGAGCCAGGCATGGCAGAAGGCCAAGATTGTCCTTTTATTCCAGAACTGAGCCCAGAGGAGCTGAGTGAAAGATTGTGATTGGTGGGACCTTGTTTTGAGAGGCTAAGGCCCATGTGTCTTTGCTGATTTTGCAACCCGCTGACGTATTGCAAATGGCCTGCAGGAAAGGTCAGGAATTCTCTCTACTGTGGCTCTTTCTCCTTCTGCTCAGTCCGCTATTCAATGATGACGGTAATTGCAAGGGCAGGAGGCTCCACCTTTTTCCCCATGTCACACGGCTGATCCTGAACCGGGTTTGCCGTTGGCTCTGCTGCAAGTGGAGAACTCGGAGGGGGCGGCTCCTGTGCTGGTGGGGGAGGCCCAGTGGCCCCCTCAGGATGGCTCTTACTCTTGTGGGCAGTGACATTGTCCTTCTTCTCAAACTTCTTCCCACAAAGGTCGCAGGAGAACTGGTAGAAGGAGTCGGCGTCATGCTTTTTCATGTGCCAGTTCAAGGATGCTTTTTGTCGGCAGGTGAAACCACAGATCTCACACCTGTGAAAAGGAAGGGGGGGAGGGGTTCACCGAAGAGGAAAGGGGGCTGCCAGAAATAGGTGATAAATCCAACCTTGTCCCTCCCCACCACCCTCCTGACAACAGAGAAAGGTCATCTTTGTACAACAAGGTCAGGCAATTCTTTTGCTGGCTCTGGCTGAATTTGATGAAGCAGAGTAGAAAATCAATACAATGTAAGATTACCTCAGGATTACCTCATTACCTGAGGGTTACCTCAGGAGCAGCGACCAATTCAAATATCTCTGCTCCTTATGTGGAAGCTAGTCGGTTGTATTTTTTTTTTAAACCTGTTAAGTTAATGGAGCCACCATAAATATGTATATGTTGGGATGATCATAAGTGAAGGATTACCTGTATTCATGACTTTAGCCTAGAACAGTGATGGCAAACCTTTTCCTCGTCGTGTGTCAAAAGTGCGTCCACGCCGACACCCATAATGCAATGCACCCTGTGCATGTGTATAAGCATGTGTATATGTATAACTACGTGATCCCCTCTCCCCGTTTTGGGCCTAGCATGCCTCTCTGCAGCCTCCTTGGACCAAAAAACGGGCTGTGTGTGTGTGTGGGGGGGGGGAGGCCACCATACACACACACCACACTTCCCCATGCACACGTCTCCTGCGTGCGCCCTGCCCCCCACGCGCATCCTGAAAATCAGCTGGTTGGTGGGAGGCGCGTGCGCGCAAGCACGGTGGAGTTGAGCTGGGCGACAGTTCTGTGTGACAGCTGTGGCACGCGTGCCAAAGTTCGCCATCATGGGCCTAGAAAGTGAGATTGAGAAAACCATCTGCTTTATGACTTACTAGGAAGGCACTTGATGATTGTGAGAAGGAGGAGTCTGGATTTGATGAGAGTGATCCTGATTTTGCTTTCTGCAATAGGAGAAAGCATTGTGGGGCATACTCACTGTAGCGGCTTTTCTCCTGTGTGGATCCGCCTGTGGATAATTAAAGTACTGCTTGTTCGGAAGGAGCGGGCGCAGAACTCACATATGTAGTCCCTTTTATCTGCAAGTAAAGGGCACAATAAGTTTTTACCGGCCAGCCTGATCCTAAAGACTCATCCTTCATAATAGATATATGGGCAACCTATAAATCTTTTCTCCCCAATACTACAGTCCGGTCTGGTCCAAGAAGTTTTGATTTAGACAGACTGCAAGGGCGATGAAAGCTGTAGTTCAAAACGTTTAGCAGGCACCAGACAGATGAAAGAGACATGGTTAGACTGCTCACCACTGTGCAGTTTCTCGTGTTCCTTGAGATGTTTCTTGAAGTTGAAGGATTTGCCACAGCTTGGATCAGAGCAGGTAAAGGTCTTTTGGTGAACGTGCTGGTATTTCTTGTGGTGCTGGAAAATGGGGGAGGGGGGAAATAGCCCACAGAGAATATAAGTCTCTAAAATCTCTATCACTCTTAGCTTAGATCAGTAGTTCTCAACCTTTTCTTCATTATGGATTCCCTTTAAATACCTTTTGTGCCCACGGACCCCTAAGGCTTAAGATTTAAATCAGAACATTTCTTCAAATCTTGGTGGACACCTGTAATGACACTGCGGAACCCCCAGGGGTCCCTGGATCACAGGTTGAGAACCATCGATATAGATAAGCCAAAGGAAGATTTTTCTAAAACAGCATATGACATACACAATGATGAAATTCTGTAGTAGCTGGACCATGCATCCCTTCTGTTTCTCTGGATGATACTTCTAAAGTTAGGCGGGGATTTTTCCTGGTATAAATTCTAACATTTGTAGCCTTCTATGAACTTCCAGTACTCCTGGTCCAGTCAGATGCCAACAAACAGGGCGTTATAGAAAGTGTCACCCTGCTGCTTGCCTCCAAAGTACTGACACTTTGGATAATTTATACGAAACATGGAAGTTCTGTCAGTCACCTGTATCCAGCCTAAGAGACGGGTGATCACTGCTGTTCCTCCATCACTTACATTCAAATATTGGCGATTGGAGAAAATCTTTCCACAACCATCATAGTCACAAAGGAGAATTTCTCGCTTGGCTGCCTTCCTGTGAAGAAAGGCAAAGGCAGAAGAGACAGGGAAGCCAAAAGGAAGAGGAAGCATCTCAAATCTCCATGCTGAAGATACGCAACAGAATTGTAGAACTATTTTAACACAAACTTTGTGTACTCTGGCTCAACATACAGAAGGATTTTACAGATATCTCTCCCACACCCCAAAGCTATCAACTCTGTAATGTTTGGAGAGCTTGACAGGTCAAAAATCATTTGGACGAAGAGAGTTAGATATGTCACTTTACCTAAACTGCAACCAGTGTAATTTTAATCAAATTCATTTGATGGCAAAATAGATTAATTAACAATTTTGGGCAAGCAGCTTTTCCCAAAATATTTCATTAGATGCTTTCAGTCTGTAACTCTTGAACTCTCCATGATTCCAAAGAGTAGGCGATTACAATAATCCATTAGGTTTTTAATAATTGTTGTATTTTCATGCATATGAATTTTTAAAATAATTTCTGGTTTTGCTAATCCTAGCTGACCTTCCCCTTCTTTGGACGTTGTACCGGTAGTTGTTCCTTTGAGTGCAGCTGCTCTGTCTTATTCTAATGAGCAACAGCCATAGGGGTGCAATGGTTAGAATGCAGTATTGCAAGCTTACTCTGCAGACTGCCTTCAGTTTGATCCTGACCAGTTCAAGATTTACTCAGCTTTCCATCTTTCTGAGGTCGGTAAAATGAGGATCCAGATTGTTGGGAGCAATATGCTGATTTTGTAAACCACTTAGAGAGGGCTGGAAAGCACTATGAAGTAGCACGTAAGTCTAAGTACTATTGCTATGGCTAATGATGGTTTTTATTTAATGATGCATTATTGTTGTTGTTGTAAGCTGCTTTGAGCTTGTTAGACAAAACAGCATATAAACTGCAGTTTGTAAGTAGGATGGATGGATAGAAAGACAGACAAGCCAATAATCTTTGCCAGTCTTGCAGCTTTAATCAACCCACCAAAACTTCCTATAAGCTTCCCTTTCTACTTTTGGCCCACGTTGGCTGAGGATATCATGAGCAACCATGGACCTGAACTTACCTAATTCTCTTAGGACCAATTTGGGACATATCTTCATCTCCTGGCTGTGCCTGCTTCTTGCAGCTAGAAAGAGAGATTGGGATTGTTTTTCATTAAAACTGGGCTAACATGGCAATAAAAAACATAGAATCAATCGATGATTGAAATCAGTCAATAATAATAACAAACATTTCTATAAAAGGGCTTTTGGGCCGACAACAATAGGGAAAGGAACTACCTGGATAGCTGGCAGAAAAATGAAGGAACTGATGAAACCTGTCTAGAACTTTGGATGGGTCACATCAAGTTTATATTGTAGACTAGACTGCATTTGTACTTTAATGGTACTCTATTCTTTAAGGCAGGGGTGCAGAACTTGAAATCCCAGGGTAGAACATGGCTCTAAATACCTTCGTTATAGCCCAGACTCTTCCTTGACTCACTATAATTCTTAAGATAATAATAGTAACATATTAACTATGTGAAAGGTAATCATTTTGTATTGACCAGTGTAATTATATTTTTAGGAATCAGTTTGGTGTAATGGTTAAGCTCTAAAAGGCCACGAATTCCTTAGTTTGAAAAAAAGTGTTGCAGCGTAAAGTAAAAGGATAAAGTAGTGGTTATAGGCCATCTTTTGTACCCAATAACTAAAAAGACAGATCTGGGGCATTGCAGATAATTATTTGAGTCCAATGACATTTATAATGCAGTGTCTTCTCATAATCCTGTTATATCCCAGATAAGAGTCAAAGGATTTCCTACAGGATGACAGCACCTACTTCATCTTGGCTGTTCTTGAAAAGACCTGGTTATACTTGAGATGGAAGTTATCAAGAAATCCCAGGACGGTAAATAGTACGAGAAGTTTGCAAAATATCCCAAAGGTAGGCAGTGCTAAATCACTTCCTACCTCTGCTATTGATTTGTTTAATTTTAATTGGTCTGTATTGTTAAAATCACTTAGCCTGAGTGTTCATTTGAGATGTTCTATTCCAATGTTTCTCAATCTTGACAACTTTAAGATGATAGGTGGACTTTAACTCCCAGAATTTCGGGAGTTGAAGTCCACATATCATTAAGTTGCTAAGATCAGGAAGAACTCTTCTATTCCTGGTAGGAGTTGCATATGAAATGGTACACAAATGATGAAAGAAAGTACTTCTTTGTTGATCTCTCAATATCCGCACTGGACTCTGTTGCATTTAAAATCTTCTAATTTGATTACCTATCCAAGGAAGGCTGATAGCTTTCATCTTGCAGGTCATCCATGCATACCACATGATCTTCCTCTGTGAAATTGTCCTCTTTCAGGCTTTTCTGATCATTGATAGGTATTGCAGATGCACCACCTTCTCCATAATCAATATATATGCATTGACTCTGCAGGCTTAGTTCAGTGCCTACAAGAATGATGTCTCTGTCTGGTCCCATCACATTTCTTTCAAAACCAGTGAATATTTCTTCCTTCTCCAAGGTTCTCTCTTGCTGGTTCTTCGGACAGTTGTTATTCAACTTTTGTTCAGGATGTTGTAAAACTGTCTCCTTGGATTTTTTCAACCACTCCACAGCTGGTTCAAAGACTTCCTGCCAAGGGTCTTCCTCCTGGCTTTCTCCTTTGATCTGATCACTTGCTAAAGGAAAGAAACAACCAAAATGTTCCTTAAGCCCATCAATATTTGTTTGCAGTGAAAACTCTGTTTCAATATCAATCATAATGTTAAATATGGTGACTTCATAAAAGCTTTGCATTCTAACTATATGAAATTTTTTACCTATGGGTATAATTTCTTTATTATTTTATTTTATTAAATTTGTACACCACCATAACTTATTCTCAGTTATTCTGGCTGGTTATGCTTGCTCTTTGTATGCAACCAAATAATATTTCAGCTCACTTTTTTATATTCTGCTGTGTACAGGTAATCCTCAAGTTATGACCATAATAGATCCTGTCCATTACGGTTATAAGTCATGACGGTCATAAAACAGGTCACCCACATGAGAGACTCGATTATATGTCCTTTTCTTTTGCAGCAGTCATTAAACAAATGTGGCAATTATAAAGCAACCACCACAGTAATTAATCTAACCAATTGTTTGCAATGGGCTGGTTTGAAAGTAAACTCTGTTTTTTGGTAAAAATGTTACAAAATGTGGTCATATGACCATGTAATGCTGCAAATGGCCATAAATGTGGACTAGTTGCCAAATGCCTGGAATATAGTCACGTAACTATGGGGGTCAGGATGGCTGTTGGAACTAGGTCATAAATGGGAAGGACTGTTATACCTTTGAAGCTCAGCACCAGTCAAAAATCAGGACTACTTGTAGCCTGTCATTAATCCAAGAAGCTCAAGACAGCATGCAAAGATTTGTGAAACCACCAGCAACCGTATTTTTCAGACTGTAAGACGCACTTTTTGGTCTCCCAAAAGGAGGTGAAAATGTCTGTGCGTCTTATTGACTGAATATTGCTGAAGCCCCGCCCACCCACTGGCCATTTTTTGACCTCCACATGCCTTGTTTTGGGGCCTTTTTCAGGCCTTTGTTCAGCCTGTTTTTGGGGCTTTTTTGGCCCATTTTCGAGGCTTTTTTCAGCCTGTTTTCGAGCCTCTTTTCAGCCCATTTTCAAGACCGTTTTGGCCTGTATTTGGGGTCTTTCCTGGTCCCATTTTTGAGGCTTTTTCTGGCATGTTTTTGAGGCTTTTTCTGGCATGTTTTTGAGGCTTTTTCTGGCCCTTTTTCAGGGCTTTTTCCGGCCTATTTGTTAGGCTTTTTGGTCCTTTTTGTGGAAAAAACGGGCCGAAAATACCTCAAAAATGGGCCGAAAAAAGCCTCAAAAACATGCCAGAAAAAGGCTAAAACATGTCGGAAAAAGCCTCAAAAACAGGCCAGAAAAAGCCTCAAAAATGGGCTTAAAAAGCCTACAAAATGTGCCGGAAAAACCTGCAAAAACGGGCCAATAAAGCCTCAGAAACAGGCCAAAAATCACCCTGAAAACGGGCTGGAGAAAGGCTGATAGAGGGCTGAAAAAAGGCCCAAAAAAGGGGAGGCCTTGTTTTCCTCTTCTAGATTTAGGTGCGTCTTATAGTCAGGTGCATCTTACAGTCTGAAAAATACGGTAATTAAAACATTTTTGGATAAACTCTGATAATATCTTTTTACATTTTTTTACATCCTTGTAAATTATAGGCATTGTAGACCAAACATCTAAAAAGTAACAAGTTGCCTTAGTTTTCTAATCTTCAGAAGACCTCCCGTTCTAGGATTTCCTCAGAATTCTTACCCAGACAGGCTACATTATCATAATTTTGATGCATGACCTTCCAATAAAGGTTTTTTTCTTTATGGTCGAGTAGAGTCCATTCTTCCTCAGTGAAATGAATAGATACATCTTCAAAGGTTATGATATCCTAAAATAATCAGAGGGGTTAGTCTATTAATTGCACAATATTGTGGGATTACTGATCACATATCAGCACTATCCTCAATTTCTTTGATTACCCAGGTCAAGTCCAATTTTATTCCCAATTTGTAAGAGGGGAATAAGCAATGTGCTACACATTACTGGATGGCTAGATATGAAATGCAAACTGAAAAGAACAAAGCAATGAAAAATTATCAATATGAAAAGTAAAAATTTCATATTCACCAAATTGATTCTGTTGCTATCTAGACAATTATGCACTTCAGTGATGTAACTCATACATTAAAATTCTTTTCTGCTTTTGTTTCAGAAAAAAAATCCCATAATTGGCAACTGGTTTGGATGGCTCAAAGAAAGGATTTAACCATTTATGGTATGTTATGCTATTAACCATAACAGCTAAATGGATTCTCTAAATCAGCACTTCCCAAATCTAGGTAAATTACCCTAAATGGATCAAAAATATTTTTCTTTGGATAATGACACATAAACCCATTACTACAATAGGGATATTTAAATTGCCTTTGTATTAAAATATATTTTAAAATCTCCTGAAGTATTCATATTAAGATGAAAATTGATGTAATTCGTAATGTAAATTTGTTGAAATGACATAAAATCGTTCAATAATATTGTCTCATAATACAGGCAGTCATTGAGTTATGACCATTTGAAGTCACAACTGTGCTGAAAGAAAGGACCTATGACGGGTCCTTGTAGTTTGTTAAGACTTCTTGATAAGTGGTTTTGAGTAATGAAGGAAAAGGTTTGGCAAGCATTGCTCTAAATTTTAGAGGCACTATGATACTGAATACATGTAGTCCTTGACTAAGTTGGGATCAGAATTTCCATTGGTAAGGATTTTCATCTGTGACTTTCCAGCTGGCTTCCGACAAGCAAAGTCAATGGGGGAAGATTCGCTTAACAACCATGTTATTCAAATAATCACTGCAGTGATTCACTCAACAACCATGACAAAAACTAAGTTATTGGAGACTTAGTGCTACTTGGAAAAGGCAATTCTGGACCATATGTAGTAATGGCTAGAATCAGCCAGTTTGACTTTAGAATTCTACATCAGGATTATTGACGTGATCATGTTCATAATTTGTTAAGAATACACTAGATAGAAGAAAAACATCTAGTGTATTGTTAACAAATTATGAACATGATGAAGTTAATAATCAAACAATGGACAAGACTGCTTTGTAAGAGACTGGAAGCCATTTGTGGATTTTCTACAATAAAATAACAGATGGTTAATAGAGAGATTTGGGCTAATCTGTTGACTGTTCTTTTTTATTTTATATATATACGGTATACGGTATATTATAATTAGATGTTGGGCCTATTTGATTATTAGAGATTTCCTAATCTGAAATATTTGTTTATATAATATATTTTTCTTGCTAAGTAAAGATCAGAAAATTTATAATTATTTGTAAATTTGTTATGTAAGAGGAGGAGAAATTATCAGGGTTTTTAAATTTTATTTTCAGCATCCAGCCAGGGTGCATTTTTTTGGTATGTTCAATGTTAGACTTATTTGGATGTTTGGGTCATTTTTTTCTTTTTTGTACACAATTATTTTTTTTGTTACTGTTGAATGAAGGGTTTTGTGTTTTGCATATTATTTCTGTTGATAAAACATATACATACATACACTAAAAGTTTTTTTCTAAAATTGATTTAAAAATATATAATTATTTACTGAACTATAAAATGGAGGAAGAAATAGTTAAAGAAATGATGATTGATTGGGCAAAGAACTTCGGATATAATATAGAATTAGAGAAACAGGACAGAAATTACAAATTGAGTATGGCCTCGGCCTACAAAGAAAACCTCTATAAAATGTTTTACAGGTGGCATCTACCATCTGCAGACTGGTGAAAATGTTTAGCAATCTGTTCACTAAATGCTGGAAATGCAACCAGACCCCAGGCACCTACTACCAAATGTGGCGGACGTGCAATAAAGTAAGAAAATATTGGGGAAAAATACATAGCTGGTTGGAAATGATAACTGAGCAAAATATTGAGTTTAAACCAGAAACATGCCTCTTAGGTATACTATCAGAAAGTTATGATAAAGCAAGCACATATTTAGTGTTATATATACTGTCGGCAGCAAGGATTATATATGCTAAATATTGGAAAAACGTGAATACCTCACCAGATGAGGATATAATTAGGAAAATTTGGGATTGTGCTGAAATGAATAGGCTAACTTTAAAACTAAAGATAGAAAAGATTCAGAAAATAATCGGACATGAAACAAATTTTATGAATGGATAGAGACAAGAGGTAGAAATGAGAGAAAGTAAAATTATGAATGTTAATAATTGTTAGTATGGAAGACAAAGATGTACAAAACTATAACCATAGTAAGGGATAAAAATGTAAATAAGCTAATGTAAGAAGAAATCTAGTTTAAGTTTGTTTTGGTTATGCTATTATAATTACCGTTATTATATTATTTTTATTGTTATTAGCTTATGTGTTAAGTTTTACTATTATCCTGGACATAGATTGTTTCAACTTCTACCCTCAAAACAACGCTATAGAGCACTGCAAACCAAGACAACTAGACACAAGAACAGTTTTTTCCCGAACACCATCACTCTGCTAAACA
>JANHFT010005821.1:11899-22002 GCA_032467955.1 Pseudoxenodon macrops | reverse complement strand
ATAGAGTAGGTAGTAAGCAGCTGGTGACGTCATGGAGCCAATCCTGGTCTGTGGACACCGCCATTATTATTTTTTTGAATTTTTTTTTTTGGGGGGGGGGGATTTTATTTTAATTTTTTTTCTGGGTTTTTTTCTTCTGTGCATGAGCAGAAGTTGAGTTTTCGGGACTGCGCATGCGTCACCATCTTGTTTCCAGCCACTTTTTTTTTTGGGGGGGGGAATTTGTTGGCATTTTTTTCTACTGCGCATACGCACACCCACGAGGCGCGCCCACGTGGTGCAGGAGGCAGCAAACCAGCGGCAAGGTAAGTTAGAACCCACCCCTGGTCCAAACCAAAAAGAAATGAAGATTGCATTAAAAACCTGAAACAAAGAATTTTATATTGAAGTTAGAAGAGGCATGAAGCCACATTACAATGACGTATGTTGAAATAGAAGATGGAAATAGACACAACAAAATAAAGAAAGACTTTAAAAGGATATCCAAACCGAGGTTGGACATATTTGCGTATTGATTACTGTTGTAAGGAGTGGATCAGGCTGAGGACAGATCATTCTGGAAAGGTCTATGTATGTGATTGCTAAAAGTTGATAGCACATAGACGGTCAATCAATCATTAAAAATGGCCAAGCCCCAATCATTTAAGGACAGAAGTTTAAAAATTTCAGGAATTTATTCTACCAAAAGAAAAATTAACCGCACACCCACAAAGGAAAACCAGGAATAGATTTTTGTATAGAATGGTTGTAGATGTTCACTAGGAGGCTCACAACAAATCCCTGGGATCATTATTGTTCAATGTCTTTCCAAGATGCCTTTTGCACCAGGTTTCTTTGGCAAATGTCATTTTTAACAAAAGACACCGTCAATCTTGTACATCTGAAAGCCATTTGCCCTCAACACATAGCACGACAAGCAAGTTTCATTTGAACTCTGCTATGATGACATGAGAGAAGATATGTACCTTTCGGGTCCCGGAGCTTCAGTGCTACCTGGAATCTCATCTGGTGCAGCTTCTACAAGAGAAAACACAGCAGTGTCAGATTGCGAGAAGGGGATCAGCAAAACTGCAGTCTTTTTAAGGTAGTCGTTTAAAGGGAGCTTGAATGCTGAAGCTCAACAGTGGACATAGAATCACTTCCAAGACCATTTCCCTAGACCAGGGGTGTCAAACTCAAGGCATGGATCCGGCCTGCGGGGTACTTCGATGTAGCCTGTGCATAGGCCGCCCTCCTATGCTCTGTTTATACTGGCAGAGGGTTATAGGCGGCTGTGTCAGCCGAAAACGGAGCTGGGGAACCCTTAGGCCACCACAGACACCCCCGACAGGAATGATGTCGAGCTGACCACGCCCACCCTATCCATGCCCCCTCCGGCCCTTCCAAGGTCAAACACAACCCTGATGCGTCCCTCAATGAAATCGAGTTTGACACCCCTGCCCTAGACCATATTTCTTTTTTCTTTTTTTAAAATACAGGCACACAGACATTCACTTTTAACAGTCTCTTGCCTGGTTAGCACTGGTGAGTAAGAATCTCCTTTAAGGGACCAGACAGAAATATTTTTGAAAACTACAAAGGACTTCCTTTCTTTCTTTTTTCCCTCAGAATATATGTTTGGTGAGTGAAGGCTAGTAAGCCTTGAAAGGTTAGCATTCCCTCCTAAGTGCCTTTGTTTGGTTCTTTATTCAAGAGCAGTGACATTCCTTCTGGTTTCAATATCCCCCACTTCCCTTTCTTTTTCAAAATGCATGTCTCTCCTCTCGCCCTCGTTGTTGTAAAAACTACAATCTATAGTAGGGTGGAGGAAGAAAGATCTTGATTCCTCACTGGTATTTTGCAGGGTTTTCTCTTAGTGATTTTGGACTAAGATTATTTAGGATTACTTGGGCACACGGTAAAAGTGTTACTGACGGGCTCAAACGCTTGAAATAAACTTCCAGCCACAACCCAGATATCCCACAAGAAAAACTTGATCCTGGCCCACCTCTGCCCTACAGTCGTGCTCCCCCCCCCCGCTTCCCATCAATCTGTCACCTTTGCCCAAGACAAGTCTAACCTTCCAGCCTCCCGATTCCATCAATGGCTCCTCCACTCACTCTCCTCACCTGTTTCATCCGAATTTGTATTGCACAGTAATTCTGTCTCCTTGTCCAGACCTGTGCCACTGGCAGGAGACAGGCACGTGGTCCTCTCTCTATCTACGCCACATTCCTCCTCCTCTTGGGGAGACGGTTCTGGCTCGTCCACAGGGCAAGGCGAGCTGGAAGCAAGCGCTAAGGAAATGGCATGGGCTGCTGCTGCTTTGCGAAGGGAGCGCCGGCATCTGGTGACTGGGGAGGGTGGGGGGCTAAGCTTGGAAGTGATTTCTTCCTCCTCCTGCTCCTGATTGCCACCGGAGGCTGCTTGGCAAAAGGATGGCGGGCTGATCTTTGAGGCAGGGGGACTCCAGGTGAAGGTATGACCAGCCAGACACTCCCATTCCAGCTGGCTGCAGACACTTTCCTGCTCCAGAAAAGCAGTCTTCACATTAGGGATGAAGCCACATTCCTGGCTGTGATTGTGAGAAAGGACAACCAGGCATTGCAATGCTTCTGAAGGAAAAGCGATGGGATCAGCACCGGAGCCGTCTGATCCTGAAGAAAGGAGGAGGAGGAGGAGGAGAAAAAAGAGACTCAGTTTCTAACGGGGAAGCAAAACTTCAACGTGAAATTCCCCACTCTTAAGTTCTCAATCCTATTTTTGATCTCAAAAGGAGAATAGCAATAGCACTTACACTTATATACCGCTTCACAGTGCTTTTACAGCCTTCTCTAAGCGGTTTACAGAGTCAGCATATTTGCCCCCAAACAATCTGGGTCCACATTTTACCCACCACGGAAGGACGGAAGGCTGAGTCAATCCTGAGCCAGGGTGGGAGTCGAACTGCCGAACTGCAGGTAGCCGGTAGTCAGCAGAAGTAGCCTGCAGTACTGCATTCTAACCACTGTGCCACCACGGCTCATGCAAGATGAAACTGAATTTCAGTTCAAGGAACTACAGTCCTTGACTTATAACATTCAGTGACTGTTTGAAGTTACAGCGGCACTGAAAAAAGTGACTTATGACCATTTTTCACTTACAACCGTTGCAGCATCTCCATGGTCACGTGATCAAAATTCAGACGCTTGGCAACTGACTCACATTTATGACGGTCGCACTGTCCCAGGGTCACGTGATCCCCTTTTGCGACCATCTGACATGCAAAGTCAGTGGAGAAGCCAGTTTCACTTAACAACCGTGTTGTTAACTTAAGAACTGCAGGGATTCACTTAATAACTGTGGCAAGAAAGGTCATACAATGGAGCACAACTTGCTTAACAACTGTCTTACTCAACAAAAAGTAAGTTTGGGCACAACTGCAGTTGTAAGTCAGACTACCGGTATAAGCCTGTTCTAGACTATAGATAACCTGTAAGGGCATTTACCTGTTTTCAATACTGAGGCATGTGAACTGTACCTACAAAAGAAAGATAAGAGGTAGCGTAAGCAGACAGAATAAGCTGTGCTCACACTTGAGCAATAATAATCTCTAAACTGCATCCAGCATACAAGATAATTTTAATAATAAAAATCAGCAGCACTGGAACCTTCTCAAATGTGGAATTTCCATGGGTATGGACTTCAATTGTCAGAATTCCTGAGGAGTAACTCTACTACCTGTGGAATTTTGGGAGCTGAAGTCCAAGTTTAAGAAACACCAAATATTTTCTACTGTTTCTGCCAGCTTCTCTTTTAAGAAAGAGAATTAAAGATTGGAACAAAATAAGAACAGGAAGAAAGGCGTTAAAATATCCTAAAATGAGGATGGCAGTAACTCTTTCTCTGTGAAGCTTATTAATATGTTTTCTACACTGTGAAATCTCAGCTCGATATTCTATTCCTCTAAAATAGCAGAAAGGTTGCAACATTTGCCCAAAATCCAGTGGTTCAACCTCCCATTAAAGTAGCATGAGACATGTCACACAGCCCTTCACTTAAATTCATAGTGTCTAAAGTTGAATGAATGCTTACTTAATATTTGGACAAAACTAACCGAAGTAGAAATACGGTAGTCATTGCGCATAAAATCTCACCTGTCAAGCAGATATTTGGCCAGCTGGGAATGGAGAGAAAAACCCAGCTGCTCTTTGAGCTGACACCACTGCTCCAGGTGGCTACCGATACGGATTCGGCACTTGCTGCGTCGGGCATCTAGTTCTTTACGTTTCTGCTTGCGAATAATCTCGGAGGCCCGCCGGCGGCCCTGACGTCCATGCGCCATCATCTCGCTGAACTGGACAGATTAGGAATCTGCATAGAATAGCCACTGGATCATAAGTACATTACATGCCCACAAAGAGAGATTTGTCTCCAGCCATAGTTGCAGGGTCCAGTGGCTCTGGCCAGCATGGACAGTTCTGCCTTCTGTTTCAAGGGTTGTAGATATTCCAGCTGTGACTCAAACATCAGAAGACTTTAGATGACTCCACTTCCTAGAAAAAGGTGATCAAGGGGCAACCTAAGCCAAGGAAGAGGACAAGATTTTAGCCCATGTTCCTGGCCACACATAAACACGAAGATTTCTGTTCCATATTGTAGACCCCAATTTTGGATTTTTGTCACTGTAATAATTCTTTATAAACTGATTTAAGAGTACCTCATGCTCATGGGAGAGAACTATTTATAGTATCACATCATAAAATGTGTTCCTACTTGGGTGCACATATAAAATTCATTTGCAGACTTCCGGCAGTGACGTCATCGTGGAGCGGGCGAGGAGAACTGGGCTCTGTTCTCTAAACCCGAAAAACACTTTGTTTGGAGCCCTTTGCGCCATTGCTGGTCCCGGAGAGATCAGCAAACGAAAGAGGAAGCTCCGAAGACCCCGAGTGAAGCGCAATCACCCAGGCGGACAGAAGCAGCAGTCTTAAATCCAACGGAGTCAAAATCGGTCTCTAAGGCTGATCGGGAACGATGGTGGCTGCATAAGTGGGAAGCAGAAAAGTGGATTTGATCATTTCGTTTGGTGGAGGAAAAAACCCAGAAGGATGTGAGACACAACGTGCAAAGGAACAGTGTGCTAAGAAGAAAACAGAATAAAAATCGGAAGAACGAGGCGACTAAAAGGGATAAAAATCGTGGCGAATCGGAGGTGGAATAGTGTGAAGAAGGGAGAGCCCCAATAGTGGACTATATAAAATGTGAAAGACCCCTACTGATTAACTAATTGTGAGAAAAAGTGATTGGAGCAATTGGAGAACGGAAAGAAGAAAGAGTAGAGATAACAGTTGTAACAGCCGAAATTGAGCGACTTGGAATGGACAGACTATATTGGATACAGAACTTTTTCTGGATATAAACTCTATGTTTTGTGGATTGTAAGAAGAAGAGATAAATTTAAATTAAGATTAAAGCGATCCTAAAGAGAAAAGGAGAACCAGCAAACAGACTTGTGGACCTGTGGATTTAACTCGATTGAGTTGTATTTAACAGAGGGTGAGAAAAAATAAAGTCTGATGCAACATTGTACTATATTGTAACATAGGGCTAAAAGAAAAGACGGACAGAAAGAGAGAGACGATTAGAAGGGAAGAATATATATATAAATGTAATACCTATTATAATAGAAGAGTTTAACAATTTTTTATATAGAATATAGAGTATAAGTATAAGTGGAATTATATATAAACGTAAAATAGAGGAAGAGAAAATAAGTGATTAGGAGGAATTTAGAATTGCAATACCTGTTATAGGCTGTTGTGGGGAAAGATCTTGCAGCCGATAAAAATGACAAGTACAACGACCAAAAATAGGGAAAAAAGCGGCCACAAACCCTGTGGTAGTAACGGCATCACCGACCAGTCAGAGAACAATAGAAAGCATGCTGGCGAAAGAAAAACCGGAATCGACAATGAATTTGCAGAGTATGCAATCCATGTTACAAATGATTCAAGAATCTATGACAAAGACCCAAGAGGCAATAGCAGATAATCGAGAAGAGGCAAAGATACACCATAAGGAAATCAGAAATGATACAGGAGAAATGAAGGAAGAAATGAAGAACATAAATGATAAAATAGGAAGGATTCAACAAACAATGATAGAAAATGATCAGAGAATTAAGAAAGTGGAAACAAAAATGGAACAAGTGGATGGGAAAATGGAAGCAATGGAATTAAGGACCATGCAACTGAATAAAGAATTGATAGAATCAATTGCGTTTCTGGAAATGGAAAAAGCATCATTTTATTTACGATTTCAAAATATATTGGAAGAAAGAGAGGAAGATCTGGGAGAGAAAATGGCGGAGATACTGGCAGAGATAATGCAAAAAGATAAACAGGAAATGAGAAAGGATAAAGATGAAATTTTCCGTGTGCACACCAATTACGCACATAGACTGACAAGAGAGGTGCATGTGCGATTTACAAAGCGAACAATTAGGAATGAAGTATATAAAAAACCCAGAGATAAATCAATAACATATACCGGTAAAGGGAAGGAAATTATAAGATTAAAACAGATACCCCGCAGAATAAGAAACCAAAGGTATCAGTATCAATTCCTGACCACGAAACTAACAGAATACAAGATTATGTTTAGATGGTTAGTGCCGTAAGGGGTCTTGATCTCATGGCAGGAAAAAAAAAAAAGACACATTAGGAAAAGCACATGAATTTTATGGTAGATATCTGACACAAGAGGGAGAGCAAGGAAATAGAGAAGATTCAGATAGTAGAAGTCAAGAAGAGGAAGAAATAGAAGGAGTAGGAGGAGAAGAAGAAGAATTAAAAAAGGTACAAGAGGAAAAACAAATAGAAGAACAAGGTGCAAAAGGAAGGGTATTAAGAAGCACAAAAAAAACAGTACAAGTTAAAAAGAAAAGATGGGAGAGGAACTCAAACTTTTTTCAGTAAATATCAATGACTTAAATATTCCAAAAAAAAGAACACAAACATTTGTCAAATTAAGAAAATTGGAAGCAGATGTGATATGCTTACAAGAAGTGCATATCAAAAAAGAATATAGGCAATTACTAGAAAATGAAAAATTAGGGATATTATGCACAACATTGGCACAAAAGAAAAGAGGAATTGCGATATATGTTAAAGATAAAATAAAATCTAAATTAGTATATTCGGATGAAGAGGGCAGAATACTGATGTTGGAGTTACAAATGGAACAAAAACAAATATTACTTATTGCAATATATGCACCAAATGAAAATCAATAACCATTTTAAAAAAATATACATAATAAATTAATAGATTTGGATTATGAAACCATCTGCATAATCGGTGATTTCAATGCTATAGTTGAGGTTAAGAAAGACTACAAAAGCAATAAACAGAACAAGAAGAAAAAAAATATTCTACCCCAGACATTCTTTAACATGATAAAAGAATGTAACTTCCAGGATGTATGAAGAGAAACACATAAGACAGACAAACAATTCACATTTTATTCATACCCACATCAATCCTGGTCCAGGATTGATATGGCCTGGATGACAGCAGAACTACAAAACGAAACAGAGGAAATAGAAATAGGAGTCAATAATTGGGCGGATCATAATCCAATAACAATAAAAAGGAAAGGCCACAAACAAAGAGTTAGGTAATGAATCAAAATTTGTGTAAAGGGAAAGAATACCAACAGATTTTAGAAAGGGAATTATTAACATTTTTCAAAATAAATAAAAAAGAAGACCCCCTCACTCCAAAATTTATGGGATACGGTCAAAGCATACATTCGCGGTTTGACAATTGCCTACATAGCTAGGAAAAACAAGACTAGGAATTTACAACAAAAGAAATTACAAGAACAACTCAAAAAAAATAGAACAGGAACTACAGAGAGAACCAGAAAACAGTAAGATAAAAGAAAAATGCAAAACACAGGATTAATTTGACAACAGAAAGGGAATTTGCACAAAAAATTAAAGGAGCACAAAACAGAATTATTTTGACAACACAAATAAAACTGGACGCTGGTTAGCATATAAATTAAAGAAAGAGAAAAGAAAAATAATAATAGGCCAATTACAAGATGAAAATGGAACAATTCAATATAGAGGGGAAGAGAAGAATAATACAATTTGTTTTCCAGAGCTATACCACCAGGAAGAGATAAGCGAAGACAAAATTAAACAGTATATAGAAACTACGACTATGAGCAAAATCACAGAAGAAGAAAGAGATATACTAAATAGACCAATAACAAAAATGGAATTTGAAACAGCGCTGAAAAAACAAAAATAAAATAAAACACCCGGTCCAGACGGAATTCCTAGCGAGCTCTACAAAAATGTACAAAATTTGTTAGAGGGGTTAATGTTGGAAATATATAACGAGGCATTAGAGAAGGCAAAGATCCCAGAAACATGGATAAAGCAATAATTATTCTAATTCTAAAAGAAGACATGGACCACCAACAAATTCAAAATTACAGACCGATTTCTCTATTAAACACAAACTATAAAATATTCACTTCAATAATAGCAGAAAGGATCAAAACAATTTTAAACACATATATATATATCAGGACCAAAATGGATTTTTGACAGGAAGACAAATTAAAAACAACATGAGGATAATAATGAACACCTTAGAATTTTATGAAGAACATTCGGAGAAACAAGCGACACTGGTTTTCCTTGATGCTCAAAAAGCCTGATAATTTAAATTGGAAATTTATGATAACGCAATTGAAACACATGAATTGTGGAACAAAATTTGAAAAGATGATTGGGAAAATTTATACAAAACAAACGGCTACATAATTATGAATGGGGACACCACTGAAAAATTTGATATAAATAAAGGAGTGAGACAAGGGTGCCCACTTTCTCCACTTCTATTCATTTTATCATTAGAGATATTTTTGACCAAAATTAGAGAAGAGCAAAAAAAAAAAAAGGTTTAAAAATTAGGCAAGAAGAATATAAAGGACAAGCGTTTGCTGACGACCTAGTATGCATATTGGAAAACCCATTGGAAACAGAACCTAAATTGATTCAGACAGTTGAAGAATTGTGTGAAGTAGCGGGATTTAAGATTAACAAAAACAAATCCAAATTGATAAACCAAAAATCTTACAAAATAACAAGAAGTGGAATTGGAAGAAAAAATACAAATTCAAATAACCAAGAAAATAAAGTACTTAGGTATACTGCTCACAGCAAAATGCTCTACAATTAAGGAAGATAATTACGATAAAATATTACAACAAATAAAAAAAAGATTTAGAACATTGGAAAAACCTACAAATTTCATTGTTAGGGAGGATTGCTACTATTAAAATGAACATATTGCCAAGAATATTATTTTTATTTCAAACCATTCCAATTAAATTAGGGGAAATTTTTTTTTGTAAATTTAAACAAAATGGTCACTAAATTCATTCGGCAAGGAAAGAAAGCTAGGATCAAACTAAAACTTTTGCAGGATACAAAGGAGAGAGGAGGCATGGCGCTACCAGAGTGGAAACTATATTACCAAGCAGCAACACTAATCTGGTTAAAAGATTGGATAGAATTAACAAATAAAAGGGTTTTAGTCATAGAGGGTCACGATTTACAAGTGGGATGGCATGCATTCCTGTGGGATGAAAAATATAAAACACACACATACTTTAGAAGACATATAGTAAGAAATGCATTGCTACAGATTTGGAAAAAAATAAAAACAAAACATTATATAAATATTCCAATGTGGCTTTCACCAATAGAGACAATGAAACACCCAAATTTAATGGAAACGGGAAAAATAATTAGATACAAAAATTTGATAAATGAACAGGGCAATTTGAAAACAAAACAAGAATTGGAACAAGATTTAGAAAGGGAGATTGATTGGTGGACATATACCCAAATACAATCGAAATATAATCAGGATAAAAAAATATGGGACATACAAAAGGATCAACAAGAATTAGGTAGATGGAATTATTCAAGGAAAAGGGGAAAAACTAACTAGTAAGATATACCAATACATATTAAGATATAAATTGGAAGATGAAGTAGTCAAAGACACAATGATAAAATGGGCAAGAAATTTTACTTACAACATAGAATTGGAGAA
>JANHFT010005819.1:30447-50516 GCA_032467955.1 Pseudoxenodon macrops | reverse complement strand
TAAACATGATTGTGAATATATAAGATGTACAAGCATGGTTATGAGTATATGATATTTTATGAATACATGGGGACATTAGGACAGGGACAGTAGGCACACTGGTGCACTTATGCACGCCCCTTACAGACCTCTTAGGAATGGGGTGAGGTCAACAATAGACAGCCTAAGGTTAAAGTTTGGGGAGTTTGGGGAAGAAACTACAGAGTCATGTAATGTATTCCAGGCATTGACCACTCTGTTGCCGAAGTCGTATTTTTTGCAATCAAGTTTGGAGCGGTTTACCTTACGTTTGTATCTATTGTGTGCTCATGTGTTGTTGGGTTGAAGCTGAAGTAATAATTGACAGGTTCACCACAAATTTTCTGTCTTGAATAGAAAAATACCTTAGTGTCTCCTCCTCATGATATTTTGAAAAACAATTCTTTTTGGCAAACCTTTTGGCATTTGTCCACAAGCAAATCCAACTCATTTATCCTTCCAAGGTTTTGCAAAAAACCATTAGTCAATCTTCAATAGCCAGCTGCTGACAAACTTGATTTTAGCTGCCAACTATCATCATTTCCAATCTTCTTCCTAGAGATGTCCCTGATGCTACTTGACTCCACATCTAATGCCAGTTCAGATCTGGTACTGATGCCAGCCTACTTGCATCTCTGATTTTTCCTGTGTCAACTTTCATATGAGAATCTAAAGTGGTACTCTCAGTTCCTTAGCAGCAAAGTGAGAACAAGCTGTTTTGTTTGGATAGTTGCTTTAATATATGAAGAGCTGGTAAGACACTATAGTAAAGAACAGGCTCATCCCATACAGTGTTCCTGCATTTCCACATTGCAGCTTTCTGTAGGGGGAAAAATGATGCCGATCTCTGTTGACAATTTTGCTGTATTTGTCTTATTTCCTTTGATGAAATAAGAGAGCCCCAGGCATGGGGCTCAGTTTCAGTGATTTAGGTACAAGATCTAGCTAATGGCAGTCATTGCTGAAATTTTCTTCCTTGTCTTTTATGTTTACTTGGTATTTTGTTTTTGTTTTTTTCTGTCTGAATTAGAACTGTGCCTCTGTTACTTGTTTGCATTAGAAACTAGTGGTGTGCTCAATTTATTTTAAAAAAAATGTAGACATCCATTTTTTGATTGAAAACCAACGTGTTTCCTATTTCTTCATTTAGCATTATTTGCAACTTGCAAGATGCCCAGATGAAGGAAAGATAGATGCACTATCTTTAAATGGTTTACATTATGTTTTCAAATTGTGGAATTATGCAATGCTGATTTTATCCATGCTACAGTGCCTAATTGATGTATGATTTTTCTGTCTCTGCCAACATGCTGAAAGTGGACAGCAAGAGAGAGATGGGGGGGGGGGGGAAGAGAGAGAACATATTTTCATAACTAGCGTACCTGAAAATTTGGCCAAAAAGTGTTTGGAAGAGAGTTGCAGTAGATACACTAGAGAGAGAGAGAGGATGAGAACTGGTGATGCAGACGGCTGATTTTATGAGGGCATTGTTTTCTGCTGACACAAGGAAGGGTGGATAGTGTTATAAATCAATTGCGAGGAAATAGCTTGAGTTACCTCTTCCATAGCCAAGCCACTATTTGATCTCTGCCTTTATTGTCAGAATATTGACCCCAACAAATGAGATTTTCTATACCTCTTGGCCTCATTGGGCTGGATAGGAAGGGGCTGAAGTTTTCCTTTTTGTACTTTAAAAGCTTTTCGAAAACTTAAATTATAAGGAAATAGCTATAGTGCACATTTTCTGTTCTCCCAGTATTTCTTCTAAGTATACAGAGCAAGGAAATGCAGTCAGAAGACCTGTGAATTGGCCTGGATGACCTGAGCTTAGATATTCTTCATCAAGAAAATTCTTCCCCTTCTTTCCCACCCCATCTTTTTATTAGTCAACTTAATAAATAGGAATTAATCCTATTAATTAATCATACCAATTCATTCTCACATGTACTGTTTTTAGCTTCTTAAAATCGCAAGATGCAAATATAAGTTACAGCCAATATTGGTGTCTGCAGCTGCAACTTCTATAACTATTGAACTCAACGTGGAAAGTTTTCTTAAGGAAAGAAATATAGTGCTAATGCTTTAATTTTCAAAGAGTTATAACTGAATATTAACAGAATAACTTGATGGTTCAGTGATGCTGTAAGTGGATTTCATTCCATATACTGAAATGTTAAGCAAGATTATATTGCAACGTTTTGGCTTGCCAGAAATAAGAAGGGGAGGAAAGAATAAATCTCAGAATAAATTCTAATGTTCTGCTTCAAATAGATATTCATGGAGAACTGAATTTTCTCTCTCTCTGCATTACATTAGAGAATTGTGCATAACTGCCTACTGTCAAACAAAACAAATTCCTTTTCATTCCTACGACTCTCTTACTTTTGGTTCAAATGCACTGAAGCAATAGAATTGGTGAACGTGGAATGTGAGAAGTAAAACTGTTCATGCAGCTAAGATTATTCATTATGTTCTACTCTTTAGCTATCTTTTAAGGCTTCAAATGCATGTTCAGTCAGCACCAGTAGGAGGGATTATATCTACAGTACGCTTGTTATCTCTCCTCCCAGATTTTATAAAGGAACCACCAGGATTATCTAGTCCAATTCTCCAACTGTGCAGGAAAGCCATTTCAACATTTAGAAGAGGTGATTGTCCAGCTTCTTAAAGGCCTTCAGAGATGGAGAACCTATAATGGAAAAGGGTAATATTAAACATCTTTGATACAGTTGCCATGTAAACTATGTGGATGTATGAAAGCAGTATGTCTACAGATTTTCTAAATACCAAGGGAATGGAAGTGAGGGTATACTGCTCCTAAGGGTATATCACAGAGGAAGATTTCCTTCTAAGTGCCAGGAGACAGTCTATGGGGGCAACTTTAGAAGGACCTCTGTTGCAGGTCTTGATGGGCAAACAGGTTCCTAGTGAAACAGATGAACCAAAACATTTAGGGCTTTGAAGGTCCATGTCAAAAACCTTAATTTGTGTCTGATAATACAATTGGCAAGCAGTACAGACATCATGTCATCTCTGTAGCTTCCATTTTCTAAGTGGTCAGACTGACATATGTCCCAGCTATATTAGATGTTGCTTTGAAAAATATATCATTCCTTGCAGCCATATATTATAATGGACAAAACCAGATCATCGTTCAGTAGTAAGTTAAATGTTTTTTTCAAAATAAAAGAAAAAAAAAACATTTACAGATTTTGTGCAATGTTCTAGAAACACCAAATCTGTGAATGTATTTAGATTAACTTTTGCATGTCGTTGCATGTTCAACTCATACCCTGCTGATATATGGGAAGTAGCCTTTCAGTTCGGCTATAAATTAAGCTGTCACTCTCCAAGACATAAAACATGCTGTCTCAATCAGCAGGCTTTTCTTTCATCCCTTTCATCCCTGGCTTTCCTGTATTAACTGTGCTTTTTCACCATTACAGCCTGTCATAAGTTCCTAGATGGTATGTTTAGCAGAGCTTGGTCAAGAAAAGGTGCTGCATTTTGTTTTTCATTACAAAGATGGATTGCAGCAATTCTCTGCTGTCCAGCCTCCCTGATGAGGCCTTTCAGCATCCATAGCTTTTCTTGCTGCCAGGCACTTAGTCTTATTAGGTCATCTCAAAAGCAAACTTCATTTCAAGGCGTTGCGTGGTGTCATATGCAGCAGTGTGTCTTTTAGGCGACAGTTTTTATTTAATGTCACAAATTAACTTGCCATTTCTTCACTGGATAGATGGCTTTTTAATCCCTGTTTTTTTCTGTATAAGCAAGCCCCCTCTCCCACTCACCTTTAAAAAAAAAATCAATATAGGTAGGATGAAGGAATCACTGAACCATGGAATGAATGAAATGATTATTTGGCACAAATATTTTCTGATTTGGTTTTGTGAATGTGAAATTGATCCGATCAGATTTTTAAATTTCCCAGATTGTCATTGGAACCACTCAAGCATTTACTTGATTTTCATCACAGGCACGTCACATAGGTATTGTTTCGGACCAAAATAAATAATTGGGTAGATCACTATGGAAATTGTAGCATTTCCAAGGTATAAAACAAGTAACTACAGCAGCTAACATCTCCTTGTCTTCTGCAGTGATGTTGTAGCTGGTAATCTAAGAAATCCATTATGTAATAGAAGATCATCAAGGATATCTGGACTTCTTTACTTGCTTTCGTTTCATGTTCATTTTGTAATATGTCAGTTAGTATATGAGGTATAAAGTTTTTATTTATTTATTTATTCCACCTTTATTATTTTTATAAACAACTCAAGGTGGCAAACATCCTTAATACTCCTCTCTTCTCCTATTTTCCCCAAAACAACCCTGTGAGATGAATTGGCTGAAAGAGATTGACTTGCCCAAAATTAACCAGCTGACTTTTATCCAGAAGATGGGACTAGAACTCACATTCTCCTAATTTCTAGCCTGATGCCTTAGCCGCTGGACCAAGTATGAAGCACATTGAGGCAATGTATTCCTGAGGATAATCAGGCAGAAATTGTGAAGACTAATATGGTAAACTTTTCCCATATGGCAAAGTTTGCCCTTGTCCTAAATCAGATTAATTTTCTCTTTTATGCAAAGAAAGAACTTTACCTTATCTCAGCTGCGTTGGTAGCACCAATGGAAATAAGTAATGCCTAGCTCATACAGTACATGACAGTAATCTATAATGATTAAATTAAAATATTTTACTAAGCCTAAAACCAACCAACCAACCTCATTTCTGTTTTGTGTAATTTGTCGTTAAAGCCAGTGAATGGGATAGACCTAGATATGGGAGAGTGAAGTAACGTGCTGTGGTTTGTAGTCTTGAAATTGAGCGAATTGTTGTGAATATCATCATCTTTGTACCAGTGTTATTATGTAATTATCACATACAGTTTTGTAGATGTCTGGTACATATCTGTGTCCATCTGCCTGCCTGCCTGCCTGCCTACCTACCTACCTGCCTGTGTCTGTCTGCCTGCCTGCCTGCCTGCCTGCCTGTCTCTATTATACCTTATATCTTATTCCTATACAAAGTGGACAAAGATAGAAAAAATATGAATGGACACTGATGAAAACATGACAAGGTAAGGATGGAAGATGGAATTCATGTGGCACAATCAAGCAGATCATAGAAGAAGAATGCTTCCTTCTGAAAGATTTTAATTCTCCAACATGTGGAAGAATACCATATGAAAAGACCTCCAAGAAAACAAAACAAGATATGCTTGTAAGGAAATTGGATATAACAATGAAATTGAAGTGGAAAAATGCTTAGATGTAATAGAAAAGTACCAAGTTGGGACTGACTGACTTTAGAAAGTGAATAAGAATGGTATTAAGTTGCAACCAGCATGTACATTGATTTCTAACATGCAGGGCCAAATTTATGCTGGACACCAAAATATGGGATATGAGCTCCAACTGGATTGACACAAAATGTTAAAACGTTAAGCTGATTTTATCAGAAAGTGGTTAAGTATAATCACCAACATATACCTGACCTCATGCTAGATCTAGCCGCAGTTGGATTTTTAAACCTAATCTTCCAATGATTTCAAGCTTCAATTGATTTTACTTTTTAGTTGTGAGACAGGAAATAGACTGAGGCTCATATTTAGCGTGGCTGATGTAGTCGGGCTCTTCTGAAGTTTTGTTAATCTCGGAACTGAATGCCATGTCTTACAGTTTGCATCTTATAATTGTATTTCTTTCAGCTCAAATTGCATTAGAAACTGAAGAACTCCTATATATGTTTTATGAGATGGTATGAAGTCTGAGGTTTGAATGCATGTTTAATGTTATTGATCTTTAATTGATCCATCATTAAAACACTCAGGGAAAAGCTGTATTGATAAAATCCAGTAAAGTCTATAGATTCTGATAGATTGGAAATGAGTAGAGCAAGGAACCATGCATGATAAATTACTCCATTTAATGAGTTTGCACCTGAAACCTAGTCTGGCTAGCCAGGCCTTGAATTGGCGCATGCATAGACTCTGTGTGTGTGTGTGTGTGTGTGTGTGAGAGAGAGAGAGAGAGAGAGAGAGAGAGAGAGAGAGGGCGAATAAGCAAAGGAAAGATTTAGTGTTTTCAGTTCAATAAGTGATTAATAAAACTTGTACTGCTCCATATATTTCTCTATGCATTCTGGGTCTCTGGATGAATAATAATAGCAAATAGCACTAGATGTATTATCTTTTTACACTTGCTCCTCTTTCCCCCAAGTGACACGGTTAGGACAGAGTTTATTCATTACAAGTGGCACATCTCTTGACAAGATACATAGAGAATTTCAGCTGGGTCAGTTCCCCATGTACTAATAAATCCACTCATTTTTTCTCTGCCTAATGTAATTGATACAATTATTCAGAGGATTAAATGGCGTTTTGTGGAAAATGCTGGCTTCTTGGCTAAGAAAAGAGATGAGCATCCCTCTCCCCTAGAGTCAGATATGACTGGACAGAGAAAAACTTTACCTTTATTTTAAATTGTTATCCCGGTCATTATAGTGGCTTGTCATTTTTATTTCCTCTTTACTGCTGTCTCTATTTGATAATCCACAATTTCTTTATAATCTGAATAAGCTTGTTTCACCTCTTCATTCTATAAGTCTTTCAAAGCATTTTCTTTAACAACGTTCCTTTCTTCTTTTGTAAATAATATATTCATATAAGTAAACATTATTTCTGCCATTGTAGCTACAAGTCTCTGTCGTTAACTTTCAGAAGTGTTTTGAAATGACTCAGATTTCACAGCAATATCTTATCATTCTTTATAATCCAATGTTTACCCTCCAACTCAAAAATTCCCTTAGTGTCTAATTTTTGAAATCATAAAGGCTCAAATCTCTGTTATTAGTTCGATAGACTAAACAAAATGGTATTCCCATGAAGGTATTATGCACTAATTTTATTGCCCCCCGCAAATCATTTAGCAAAAATCTTAAGGTTCAAAAGTCCATGTATATGTTTGTTAAATTAAAATTTTATTTAGCCTTTTGCTATTTGTTTTTAATTTTTAATTCTTAAGCTTATCATTCGTTTTTCTAATTTCTAGTGTGTGTTTGTGTGTGTGACGTTGGAAATATATATATGTGTGTGTATGTGACATATAAAGTGTTTCCCCCCCGAGATCACCTGGTATCCCAAATATGGGAGGGAGCATACTGTTTCCTTTTGCCTTTCAGCCCCACTCCAGGGGCCCTCAGACAGTCGCATTCATGACAAACCATTTATATTATATAAATTTTTGCTGTTAAATAAATAAAAGGAGACTAGTACACATAGACACACACACACATATATATATAACAGCAAAAACTTGTTTAATTACTTTACAAATATTCTATGTGGGATTATAAGAGACAGAAAACATTGGTCTGAAGAGTATCAATCCCTAATTAAAAATACGAATCAAATGACAGTCGCTAGTTCTTTATGAAATTAAGAGTCAGTAATAATATCTGTAATACACCAAAAGCCACATTATATAGGTCAGGCTCCCTCCCGTTTTATTTACTTACATGCAATCTTGGGTTTCATTCACATACATATGTTCAGTGAAGGTCAAATTCACTTAGGATTCTTGGTAGAACAGATTTCTTCCTCCCAGGAATATTATGTAGGTCACAATTATTTCTCCTCTGTTTCTTTCTCTGCTCTCTCTCACCTCAGGAATCTTGCCAAGCTTATAACATTTAGACATTGCCTACTTCGAACCATGTTGCTTTTATGAATATAGGTAGTTTTTAGTTCTTTTCAGGGGTTGTTGCTTTAATCTCTACTTTAACCTTTTCTCCACATTTTCCACTAATCTGTCCTTGGGTAGCCTACCCTAACTAATAACCCCTTTTATTCATTTTTCCTCTTCGAATTAAATGATTGAAGGTACAATATTGAGACACGGCTGTTTAAATGTCTCTTATTTTAATAATTTCAGTAATTTTTAAGCCCACTAATAATCAAATATATAATATCTGTGCACTGGCTGAAAATGATAAATGTTTAAATAATAGAGATTTTATGTATAAAAGGCTCAAAATCCTTCTAATACCACTAACATGATTTGCCTGGGGAACAATTCTGTTGAGTGGTATTTAGTGGCTAGCTGAATCTGTCTTATTTTCACAAGATGGAACAAAAAGATTCTTAAAACATTAACCTCATAAAAATTAGATGAAACAGAACATCACCACACAAGCCAGTTAAGTTACTTCCTGTCTGGTTCAATAACTTGACTAAAATACGTATGAAGAATGCTGAAGTGGGAAGTAAGAAACATTCTTCTCAGACCCCATAATTTTTTGGGAAATGATTAATCTCTTAATGAGGGAAATCAAGCATAAAATATCCATTATAGTTCATAATAAAAGCACTAAAAGATTCATTTTGTCATGACATGTGTTATGTAACAAGGAAACTGGGAAAAAGTTCTTTATGTACAATTCTCAACAAAAACCCAGCAATAAGTCTTCAATAAATATTATATTCAAAAGTTTAATGGAGAGAAAATGATGAGACTGTCCTTTTCACCAAATGCCAGAAAATTTCATTTATTTACTTGAGTAAATGAATCCAGTTTTGACCACTTATATACTCATGCTTAGACAACAGCACCTTCAAAACAAGGGTCATTTTATTATTATTAGACTTTTATCACACCTTTTTCATATAGAATTCAAAGCAGTGAACATACCTAATAGTCTAGGTCAGCACTTTAGTTCCTACCTCAAAGGAATTCTCAACTAATACAGTTGAGCTTTCCAAGTTACAGAATATCCCCCAGAGAGGAAATGATCTGGAACCACCTCTCCTACCCACTTTACTTTTACACCCATAGTTTACTATTTCAATTTCTATTACATCTTTAATTCCTTATTTATTTCTTGACAATACCGGAGCTTGAACCTTGGATTTTTCTACATAAAATATCAGTTTGTGAAATAAGCTTGTGAGGTGTTTTTTTCCCCCCTTGAAAATACCAGTTCACAATATGCACAGTCACTGCTAATTCAGAGGTACGCAGAACTAGAGCTGAATGCAATTAGCGTATTGATCCCATCTAGCCTGCAAATATCAGACTATTTCCTATACCTTCATTCAAATGCTAAATAGTACTGTATTGGGAACAAAACAGTGCCTTGCAGTATTCTGTAACACAGCTGGGAGTATTCTGAGACTGGATCCAGAAGAGGAATAAAAGGATGGTACAATGTAATTCCTTCAGCTTCTCATTTACAGAGATGTCCCAGGATGATGGTGTCGTCTGCAAATTTGATGAGTTCCCCATCTATCCCCTCATCTAAATCATTGATGCAGATGTTGAAGAGTAATGGGCCTAATCAGCCAATGAAAATGAAATGGGATTAAAACAGATGCGATGGTTTATCTGCTCGGGTTAAGAAATCTAGCAGACATCTTTCGAACCAACTGTAGCTTCTGAATATCTTTTCATTTTGATCAGTGTCCGATCGTTTCTGGATATAGAAAAGGTCGTTGTAGAACTGTGCAAAATGTTTTTTTTTCTTCCTAGTATTTTCCTGCAAATGCAGGATCTGCTTTTTTTCAACTCAACTGAGTACTGATCCATTGTTTGCAACAGGAAACAACTGATTGGCTTGTTGCCCAAGCTGGATGTCATAGGCTGAGAGACAGACTGACTGGCCCAAAGTCATACAGTTGGTTTTCATGCCTTAGGTGGAACTAGAATTCACATTCTCCTGATTTCTAGACTGGTGCCTTAACTGCTAGACCAAGCTGGCTCTCATAACTGAACTAAATGATTGCCTTGCAGTAACATTTTTAAAAAAATCTAGAGTGCCTACTTTCAACAAGGTTCATTGAACCGAGATATTTGGGTTTCTTCAATACAATTTTGATCAAATACTCCCGTCACTTTTTCTGATGTATGCTGACAGTTGTTGCCTGTTGGATTTGATTATCTGATGATTGCCATAATGTGATTCAAAATTTCAGCTATAGATGGAAAGATAAATACAGTATAATAACCTTATCTGTATATTAAAGTGTTTTTGGTTTCTGCCTTGGGATAAATGAATATGCACATTAAACATGAATAAAGAAAAAAACAAAAAGAACAGAAAAAAGCAGATAAAAAAAAGATCTTTCAGCTAGACTAAGGAAATCAAGGTACTATGTGACTTAGTGTCCTTTGTCATTTAATTTAATCTTTTCTTTCAAAGACAGCTACTGAAATCTGAAGTTACATATCTGTCAGGCTTTGTTCAAATCATCAAAAAGCATTCAAAAATTAGGAGAACTGAGTTATTTAAGAGTCCCTGTGAAACAATAATAAACAAATTCTACACTTGGACACTTTTGGAGAATTAAACTTGATTGACTACAATGTGTCTTATTTTCTGGTAATACATGCTGCAAGTAGAGGCAGTCAGTTTTAATGGGATGGAAGGCATGCCTATTACTTGGATACATTCCTGGCTTAAAACTCATATTGTTTTGCTTTGTTTTGTCTTTGTACTTTGCTCTTCTCTTATATTGCTTTTTCATTTAATAGGGTGTTTTTTTAATTATAAGTTGCCCAGAGTTGTTTGGTACTCAGGCCTATAAATAAAATTACTTTTTAAATATTTGTTTATTTATATATTAAATTTTTATTCTGCCTTTATTACTTATACGGTAAGTATTTGTAGGCCTAATAAATCTTCCTCCTCTTATTTTCCCCATAATAACAACCCTGTAAGGTGGGTTGCATAGAGACAGAGTGACTGGACCAACATCCCTCAGACAGCTTTCATGCCTAAAACAGGACTAGAACTCACTGTCTCCTGGTTTCTAGGCCAGGACCTTAACCACTACATCATTAATTGTCAATTGGAATAGTGAGGTAGAGGGAATATAATCCAATCTGTAGTCAGCACAAAGCAGGATGGGACACATTTATCAGTAAACAATTTATAAATATGCAACCTTAATATATGTACGTTTATAAACTATACACACTTACTTTACTATACTAATACATTATTATGGTTGGTTGCAAAATCAACCAGATGTTTAACCTGGATTTGACATTTTTATCCACCTATCAAGCCCTTCCCAAGAACCTGGGAATAAAAATAACAATAATAACAACAAATCCATTGCAGAATGGAGGTATGTTCAATAGAAAACACCACACACGCATACATATAATGTTCAGCATTAGCATAGTTTCATTTCTTTCTTATTTTTTAGAGAAAAAGTAAAAACATAAATTTTAATGTTTTCTTTCTGGTGATCTAGTGGATCTTTCTATGTACTTTCTACATTTACTCATTTTGGAGACCTCAGTCCTAGAAAACAGAAATTCAAAATTATCTTGAGAAGTGAACTGAAAATAACAGAATGCAACAGAGTGCAAAGTTCTTCAATTAGAAATTAATGCACAGGTCTAGATTTGAGGAATGACCACCTTCATAACAGTATTAATGAGAAGGATCCTACAGTTAAAGTTTATCACAAGCTCAATATGAGTCAACAGTATAACATCAGTTCATTAAAAAAAAACACCAGGCAATTTGAGGTTGTATTAGTAGAGGTATAATTTTGAAATCATAGGAAATTATTATTTCACTCTAGTCAACATTGGTCAGATCCTATCTCAAGTACTACACCCATTTCTAAGTACTCATTTTAATTCAGAGAAACTAGGAAATAAGGTTCTACATTTAGGCCAGAAAAACCAAATGCATAGATACAGTATAGGTGATACCTTGCTCAATAGCAGTAACAGTGAGAGGGATCTTGGAGTCCTACTTGGACAACCATTTAAATATGAGCCAGCAGTGTGCAGCAGCTGCCAAAAAAGACAACACAGTTCTAGGCTGCATAAACAGAGGGATAGAATCAGGGGTGAAATCCAGCAGTTTCTGACATGTTCTGGAGAACCAGTAGCGGAAATTTTGAGTAGTTTGGAGAACCGGCAAATACCACCTCTGGCCTCAGAGTGGGGTGGGAGTAGAGATTTTGCAATATCCTTCCCCTGGAGTGGGGTGGGAATGGAGATTTTGCAGTATCCTTCCTCTGCCATGCCCACAAAGCCACACCAAGCCCACCAAGCAACACCATGCCCACCAAGCCACACCCACAGAACCGGTAGTAAAAAAAATTGGATTTCACCACTGGATAGAATCAAGATCACGTGAAGTGTTAATACCACTTTATAATGCCTTGGTAAGGCCACACTTGGAATACTGCATTCAGTTTTGGTCACCATGATGTAAAAAAGACATGGAGACTCTAGAAAGAGTGCAGAGAAGAGCAACAAATATGATTAAGGGACTGGAGGCTAAAACATATGAAGAAGAGTTGCAGGAACTGGGCATGCCTAGTTTAATGAAAATAAGGACTAAGGGAGACATAATAGCAGTGTTCCAATATCTCAGAGGTTGCCACAAAGAAGAGGGAGTCAAACTATTCTCCAATGCACCTGAAGGCAGGACAAGAAGCAATGGGTGGAAATTAATGAAGGAGATAAGCAACTTAGAACTAAGGAGAAATTTCCTGACAGTGAGAACAATTAATCAATGGAATAACCTGCCTCCAGAAGTTGTGAATGCTCCAACACTGGAGGTTTTTAAGAATATGTTAGATAACCATTTATCTGAAGTGGTGTAGGGTTTCCTGCTTAAGCAGGGGGTTGGACTAGAAGACCTCCCTCCCAACTCTGTTATTCTATATTCTATATTCTAATATCTGATAATATGTGTATACCAATCTTCATTATCTAGAACTAACTGGGATCAATACTTAACTTACATAAAGCTCTTTAGCCATGTATGGAACTTCCATAGATACTTTAATTATGATGTAATGAATCTTAAAAATAATATTGTAGTAAGCACACATTGAGATAGGGAAGTGAAAATGAGACAAGAAAAGAAACCTCAGACAAAGTGCCTTTTAACAGAGTAGTAAGCAGGTTTACCTTTATTGAAGCAGCCACAAATGACTGGCAGTTGGCTGCTAAAATTAAACTGTAGACCAACACTTTAACTTTAGCATCCAACTACCAGTCATTAACCCCACCATAGCGCTACAACTTCCAACCAATTCTAACCAGGTGGGCTCACTTCCATTCCAGCTGAATACTTGGGTGAAGAGTCAGGAATTTATCATCCTCCAAGAAGACTAAGGCAGGGGTGTGAAACGAGTGGCCCACAGGCCAGATGCATCATTCGCAGGTCATGTGCACCCCAGCTCCGCAAAGGCAAAAAACGTTGCAATATGTCACGTGATGTCACGTAACACAATCGAGTTTGACACCTGTGACTAAGAAGGTAGGTTACGACATACAAGATCTAAACAACTTGGGACTCGAATAAGACTTCTTTTACCATTAAAGACTTGGCTAGTGATTAAAATATTTATTAAATTTATATGATGCTCATCTCACTTAGAGGTGACTTAGGCGGCTTACAACCAAATAATTGGGAAATTCCCAACTCACGTACAAAGAACTAAGCAGACAGTTATTTTATTCAGATACTACTGGTATATGCCATAGCTGCTTACAGATGGGTCTTGTCAACTGAAGTGCTCATACTCTGGAATGTTTTCTGAAATTTGGAAAATGCACATCATTTAACATGTTACATGCATGTTGAAAATGTATCTACTTACTCAGTATGAATGTTAGACCTTTTTCTCCCACTTGCATAATTCTTTAATGTACTGTATTCTATTATTTGTATTGGAAGCTACTTCACAAAGTTTCAGCCTGATAAATAATGTAAAATTTCAAATTAAAAAAAAAACATGCTACAGCCAAACTCATTGCTTTACATGGCACAGATCTTAAAGATGAACAGCATCTTGTACATTGTGTAGAACATCTCTACACCTCCATCATTCTTGATGACTGCCTATACTGAGTAGGACTGATAAAAACTGGAGTTCAACAAAATGTAAAGAATCACAAGCAGGGGTGAAATCCAGCAGGTTCTGAAGAACCAGTATTGGAAATTTTTAGTAGTTCGGCAAACCTGCAAATACCACCTCTGACTGGTGGGGTGGAAATGGAAATTTTGCAATATCCTTCCCAGGAGTGGGGAGGGAATGGGGAGTGTGGTGGGAATTGAGATTTTGCAATATCCTTCCCCTGCCACGCCCACCAAGCCACGCCACACCCACCAAGCCACATCTACCAAGCCATGCCCACAGAACCGGCAGTAAAAATATTTGGATTTCACCACTGATGACAAGCTCTTCAACTTTGACATAAATGCTGAAGAGAAATTACTTGCTAACATGATTTTCCTAAGAATATCATAGATTGACATATTAAGGTCCTCACAATTCAGCGTACAAGCAGTATTCAATATATAGAATTTAAATCATATTCTGACTCAGGAGTCCTTGCTTTGAAAACAGCTCATGTCTTAATTTACGCATGCACAAATACACACCTAGTACAATCACTTTGCCTGCCTTGCACCATCTTATCAAGTGACCTTTCACCCACTTGAACTAAGGCTAAGATTTCAACTGGGCACCTTTTTTTTCGGCTACGCAATTTGTGTGGACTTTGACTAATGATTTTTATAACCTTTTAAACAGAAGATTGCCACAGTCTATAGTACACATGAAAAGTTCTCGATATCACATATTGAACCGATGTTTATTTGTTTGCTTTGTTTCTTCATGACTTCTTAATTTTCTGTGTCTGAAAAGAGTGACTGATAACAGATGATAGGAGACAGCCACAGATAAACAGCATCGTATGGGACATTGCTGATGTGTTAATTCTGGATAAACTGATAATAAAGGTTAAAATGCCATAAGAATATTTTAAAATTATGGCAAGAAACATAACCTATTTCTGTCCAAGTAACAATCATTTCCTATACATATTCTGCTCTGATATCCTGTGATGCAATTGCCCATGCATTATTCAGAGGGCAGAATTCTTGACATTTATTCACAAGGCTGAACAGAATGAAAATTATGTCCCGAATGTTATAAACCCATAACATTAAAAGATTCACTGGGCTGATGGTCTAGGGGAAGAATCAGACAGCTGATGCTTGCATATACAGCATGACAGCTGTTGCTAATCGTCTGGAAAAGAGTCTGTGAGTTTTATTTTAGGAAAAGAAGGTGTGTGTGTCTGTGTCTGTGTCTTCTAAATCTTGATCTTAATTCAATCTCATTTCCACCTGCTTAAAAGACTGCAAATTCTTCTTAAAACCAGTGTCTACAAAAGATAGGCATTTGTTTTAAATAACATTGTTGGAAGCAAAATCAGATCCGGTTCCAAGCCGGGAGAAAGATGCTGAAATAAAATGGAGACAGGCTGCAGGAAAAAAAGGTCTCCATTTATTTGGTAGCCAGAAACTTCAGTGACCACAGCATGTTTCTGGAGTGGCTGACCAAATGGGGTTGAGAATAGATGGGCTTTTATACATTCTTCAGGGCTTTGTGATTGAGATGCCTGTTCCTGTACAAGAATATTATCCTTTAATATTTTAATAGCTCTTGCCAGATTCCTATGGAGTCATATAGGGGTCATGGCTGGCTCTACAGGCAAAAGGGGTAATGCAAATCCTAGGTGTTTTGTTTGTATGAGCTAATCTTCTCATTTCGGCTCCTTGCCTATTGTGTTGCTTATTTGGAGTTGCTGGCTGCTTTTTGTTTATGAATAGAGTGGTCCACCTTTCTGAATGGATACAAGATCTCCATTCCTAAATACTAGCCTCCTCATGCTTCTGCTTGAGGCTGTTTTCTATAGCAGGAAGACTGGGGCTGCTTTCTGCCTTTAAGATGCCCTATTCTCCTTTAATGGATATATTCTATTCCACCTCTTTTTAATATTAATTAAAAAAGAATATTTTATTCTTGGGGGGGGGCTTACCTACAACATCTTGCATTCATTGAGTTCGCATGACTGTGATCCAAAGCTCAAACTAATATACTCAAATATCTCAGAGAAAGATTGACCAGTTATAACATGCAGTATGGCTTTTTCTTTCATGTCTCATTGATAAATTAACTTGCAGGTAGTAATTCTCAGATTGTGTGTGTGTGTGTTTATGTGTGTGCACGCATGCCTTTGTTTTTTGGAAGTGGTCCAAGGTATTTTGAAAGAGAGAGAGAGAGAGAGAGAGAGAGAGAGAGAGAGACTGGCCCATGGCATTCAGCTGGCTTCATACCTTGGCACAACTGGAAAGCACAGTTTTCCTGGTTCCAGACTGATGCTTTAACCACTACATCAAAGTGGCTTTCCCATTCTTATATCCTTGATACTTTTGTCTAAAGAGTCATTAACAGGTAAAAAGTAAGATCCTTAGCATAGCTAAAAAGAAAAAAAAGAAAACAGTTCATGCAGCTAGTCCATCACATATTTACCCAGAATTTTCATTTATTTTTCAGAAAGAAACCTGTCCAATGTGAATACATTTGAGATTGTAAAGCAACATGATCAAAATTGGCAATTTAATATACCTGCAAAAACATATCATAATTTCTATTATGTATGAATAAAGAGAAAGGGAGCAAATATAATTGTTAACATTTTTAAGGATTAAGCTAATATTATGGTGAGCCATGGATTGTTTTAATATGATGTATTGAATTATCCATAATGACTGGGTTTATATAACACATTTAAGCCATAAAGCATGATCACAAACACTGGAGTTTTCCAACACACAATTCTTAAATTAAATACATCATAAACTGTATTAATATAATGTATGAAGCCAAGTGAAAAGATACCATTCTATTCTTACTGGTCATCTGGATTATATAAAACACCACAGCTAGGACATGATTGCAATGGCATTGTCTATTTGCATTTTACAGAAACTGCTATTAAAAGCATACTATTTCTAATAATAGATTAAAATATATAGCCATTAGGAGGAGATATATATCAGATATACTGATGGCCTTATCCACACATTGGTCAAATTCCTTTTGAAATCTGTCCTCAATTTTTTATATACCAGTAACTAAATTTTGTAATTTAAATGTGTACAGTGTAAAGATATGTTTATTTGTAGCTGTTCTAAATCACATTATCTCACTTCATTGGATAACCATGGCTTCTAGTACCACCCATGCATAATTTTATACTTACATTGAATTCCTCCCTTATTCTACCTGCACCAAAATTAAAAAGTCACAAAAGCTGGATCTTTCTTTACACAGCAGTTGTGCTGACAATGCATTTTAAGGATAAAAACAGAACTGAGATTATTGGCCTCATTAATTATTTTCTTATTCTAATTCACTTTCTGTTCTTAAAATATAGCTATTGTTCCTGAAATAGTATTGTAATTGTTAAATTGTGACTTTTTATGGAAGTTAAATGTGGAGGTTAATTGTAATCAAGTGCAAATTGTACTATACTGTACTAAATTTAACTGAATTTGACATTCAGGCTATTAATTATTATTAATGGTTCTCATTTCAAAAGCTTATAAAATTACAGATTGTAAATTAAAATATATATAGTGGTTCACAGTAATAATAATGTTAATAAAATTAATATATTAATATTATCAATTATTAATTTATAATAGTATATTAATAACAATATTCAATAGTATCAGTAAATTGAATTGCTTGGAATTCATCATCTATTTGCCGTGTTACTCTGATCTAAAAGAACCATTGAACTTAGCCCAAATTCAATATTAATTTGTAAAAAAATTCTTTTTTCTCTAAAAAAATATTAGGGAAATGTGTACCATCAGAAAGTAATTAGAGAAGGGTGCAATTGTTTTAATTGATGCCTTTTCATTTTTCTGCATGTGAATTTTGATTATTTTAAATTTGTTTCTTATGTCCAGATGAGGAAAAAAAGTAAGCATTTTAATAAATAATTCTGCTTCTTAATTACATTATTGGTATTGCTATTTTGATTATTGTTCCATTTTCAGTATTATTTTTTTCTTTTCTTTCTGTTAAGACTTAAGTATACCAGCAGTTATTTATCTACAAGGTACAAGGTACAAGGTACAAAGCCCAGCAGAACCCTGACAATATATAATTACATTATCCAAATACTGAGGCATTCTGATGAAATGTTTCATCTTTTTCATATTGTAGACTTTGGAATCATCAATCAATTGTTATTTGATCATAGACCATCAAACAGCCATTGGAATAATGATCCCCCCCCCAGTTCAACATTGTTTTCAAAAAAAGACTGGATCACTTATAGTGCTCACACATACAGAATATACAGAATAATAAAGTTGAAAGGGAACTTGGAGGTCTTCTAGTCCAACCCGCTGCTCAGTCAGGAAACCCTATACCATTTCAGACAACTGGTTGTCCAGTCCCCTCTTAAAAACTTCCTGTGTTGCAGCATGATGTACTGGTTTTGATTTGCTATTGCCATATTATTAACATTGTAATTTTTAGTATGATGGAGGGGAAAGGTAGGAAAAATATGAGTGGAGAGTAAATATTAAGTATGTGTAATGTTAGTAAAAATCAGAGGTGGGTTCCTACTGGTTTGGACTGGTTCTATGGAACCGTTAGTAACTTGGCGACCAGGTTTGCTGGAACCGGTAGCAACCCGGGCCTACCATGCCCCGGAGCCAGTTCTCTCGGCAGCACCATCTTGTTTTTTTGTAAGTACTTTTTTAAGTACTGCGCATGCACAAACGGCATGTGAAATGCATGCGGCTACGGTGCATTCCTGAGCGGACCGGCAGTAGCAGGATCAGAACCCGCCTCTGATAAAATGTATGTGAATTAAATTTCATTTTTTATTGTGCTTCCACTTGCTACTTTTTAGAGTCTGATCCCTAGAACACAACTTGGTCCTGCTATGCACCTCTGACTGACTTAGTAGTGCATAATGGGGAAAACCATGTGTCACCATGCTTGCTTTCTCCTGTATAGCTTCGTCCTATATAGTTATGCTAGTTTTCTCCTGTATAGAATCATTCATTCTTGGGGAAGGAAGGTATATACAAAATTCCTTTGCTAGGAGACCTAGCAGTAAATATATTGTGGTAGATATGGCAGTTTAGCTTGGCAAACAGGTGGAAACTGAGCAAAAATAATGAGGAGTTCAATTACATGGGAGTTGGCTCTGCAAAGTAAACCTCAAGCTAACTTTAAACAAAACTGAACAACTAAACTCATTTTTTTTAATAATCAGTTTGCCGGCTTGTGCAGTGAACCAAACTATTAAAATAATTGCCAGGTTAGCAGAGAGTGATATTTCTTCACTTTTGCTAGTTAAAAATTATATTATCATCTGCCAAGAATAAGTTGTAGCCTATATTGTGCTGGTATAAATCCAAAAAAAATTATCTACATTCTTCCATTGCATTTAATGCCTACAGTATTTAAGAGTGGTTTACATTTGAGTAATAATGCTTGGTCTGTAAATAAAATTGAGCAGAGGCTTTATATGAAGGTTTCAACCTATGCACGCTTATGTGGAGACTTGATTTCTCAATAATAAACATAGAATACACAGCTATTGATAGTATTCTGAGCAGTCTGAATATTTTACTCCAAAGTAATGGATCAATACATATATTTGTGGAAGGAACAGAGTGAAAGAGTTGACTTAAAAAGCCACCAAAACTGATAACATATCTATTGACTATATTGATCAAAGCAGGATATTGTCTACAGGTGATGTATTGCACAGATCTTGCATTTTACCTTGACTTGTTATTGAATTATTCTATAATTGATTCATTAGTCTTATGATCATATCAAATCTGTCTGTCTGTCTGTCTGTCTGTCTGTCTGTCTATCCATCCATCCATCCATCCACCCACCCACAATTATTTTAATTCTATATTCCTTTTATGGAATTACTTTAGCACTTTTTTTCTACCCTGAGTCTTAAGATAATCTGCTACAATGATTTTGGTGTAATTAAGTAGATCTTTAAGAACTCATGCATAATATCAAAGCAGCGCTATTTGTGAATTGTTTTGTAAGTTATATTATTCACTATTCAAGGTGCTGGTGGCTCCTTTTAAAGCGCTCCATGGCATTGGACCGGGTTATTTACGAGACCGCCTTCTGCCGCCAATAGCCTCCCACCGACCA
>JANHFT010005818.1:11496-24536 GCA_032467955.1 Pseudoxenodon macrops | reverse complement strand
CCAAGCCAAGCCAAGCCAAGCCAAGCCAAGCCAAGCCAAGCCAAGCCAAACCAAACCAAACCAAACCAAACCAAACCAAACAGATTTAGTGTTCTTTTAAAACTCCTGTTTATAAAGAGGCCAGATAAACCTGAGAAATGCAATGGAACCATCACTCAGGCATTACACAAGCATATGGCTGTGCAAAAGCCCGGTGTCCAGTTTTTCTGCAGTCTACGTCAAAATGGCCCTAGAAGACAACAATTACACCAGAAGAAGAGGGAATTCCCTTCTTTAAACTATAGCAATTAAGAATGGCTTCAAATAGCTTCACATATGAACTAAAGATGACTTGAAGGCAGCAGATAGGCAGTAGAAAAACTGTTAGTGAAACAGTCATAGTAATAAAAACTGAGAAAAAGCCTAGGGCCTTATAGTCCATGAATACTTCAGCTTTGTTCATGATATTTATATACAATATTCCATTAAAATATCAGAAGGTAAAAAGGAATATTCAGTGTATTTTCTAACTGTGCATAAATCAAAAATAATATTTTGGATAAGATGGAGAGAATTAGCAGAATAGACTCTTATATGTTATATTTGCTATTTTGTGGATATTTTAAAAGAAATAAAAACAAACCAAAACCAAAACCCTAACCTTTCTAATTGACCTAGATTGTCTCTCCAGCAGGGTAACTAAATGAATTCTTCACAATTAATTTGTTGTACTAAAAAGAACAGAGCTTAATTTTCCCCACAGAAAATAATTCATAATTTTATGATTCAGTGGTGTTTGCTCATTACATTGCATATGAGTGTACATAATACATCACTATGGCAACAAATCTAATTATTGGAAAATATTATATTGTGTATGTCTTTCTGCCTCCATGGATGGTATTTCTTTTTGCTCCCTCTTTAAGTGAAAAGCAAACTTCTGGAAATGTAAATATTTGCTTTGTCAATGAAGAAGGTTCTTAGTTAAACCATATTTTCTCATATTGAAATAAGACAAAATACACTTTGTATAAAACTATAATTGCACTTTTTTGCTATAATTTCTTCAAAGATATTCAGATTTTTTTAAACTAATGCCCTTTGGACAAATAACTTTGTGCTAATCACTCACCATCATTCTTCGAAACAAATTATTGATTTATTCTTTCTCATAATGATTTTCCTCTCATTTTAAAGCAGAAGCACATAAATACACATACATTCACACATTAAAACTCACACTCTCCGTATTTCAAACACTGATGGAAAAATAACATTTTAAGCAATATATTGATGTCCTTCTAGACCAGGTCTATCAATCTGGTGGCCCATGGCCACTGGCTCCACAAAGGCAATAAACATTGTGATACATCAGCCCGTGATGCGATCAAGTTTGACACCCTGTTCTATGGTTGCCTCCTTTATGTAGGTCATGATATAATGAAATCCACTCACAAAACCATTAGTTTGTTCATTTTTTCTCCCATCTTTAGGTAAAACAAGGAAGAAGCTTTTCCCTTCTGAGGTGTCCAATCCACACCTGGATATTAATGAAATATTTAGAGAAATATTGCAAGTGATAGAGGAAAGACTTCTAAAGTTCTAACCAAAATGCCAGCAGATGTGAACAATGACATCATGGCCAACAGATTGGAATAGCTTAGTCTTCGTACAAATAGGATAAAAAACAGACAATGAAAAGGCAAATGGTCATACAATATCCTTAATTTCACATCCTAGCAAAGTGTGTTGAGTGTATCAAACTAAAGAATATGCTCAGAAAAATGAGAATGTTTTCATATGAAATCTACACATAGGTCAGCAAGCTGCAGTCCAGATGAGAGATGACAAAAGAGTCTGGATCTTGCTTGCTAAAGAAATTTGTCACAGTTGTATAGTCTCGTCTTATTTATTTAACCTATATATGGAATATATATTCATGGAAGTTAGACTTAAAGAAATATAATTATCATGCTATGCTGTTGACACGATTTGATAACTGACAATGGAAAAGAAATTCTAGTAATGAAAGCAAAGGATATCAGTTAAAAATGGGGGTAAGGTTAAAAATTAAATTTTGAACAAAGAAATCAGTCAGTATATGTGACCCAATAAATAGCACTGTTTATATTTACTGATTATATCTTAAAGATAGCATGGCTAACATGCTCATAGCTAGCATTTTTCTTGCTTATGCAATGCAGTAGACTAGGGGTGTCAAACTCATGTTGGCATGGTGGCATCATGTAACATATCAGGACTTTTTTGCCCTTTGCTAAACTGGGTAGGGACGGAGCCAGCATGTGACCAGAGGTGGGTTCCTACTGGTTTGGACCGGTTCTATAGAATAGGTAGTAAGCTGCTGGTGATGTCATGGAACCAGTTCTGGCCCACGGACACCGCCATCTTTTTTTGAGATTTTGTTTTGGGGAAAACTTTTTCTGGTTTTTTTTCTGGTTTTTGGTCTTTTTTTGGAGGGGAATTTTTTGTCATTTGTTTGTACTGAGCATGCGTGCGCATGCGAAGCACGTGTGAGCATCCATGAGACATGGCCACACGGCATGGCCATGTGGCATGGGAGGAAGTGAAGCAGTGGTGAGGTAAGTTAGAACCCACCCCTGCATGTGATGCATCTGGCCCACGGGCAGGGAGTTTAACACCCCTGCAGTAGACGAAGGATAAATAAGCTATGGTTCTGCCTTTGGTTAGGTTTGCCCTACAATCTGCAAATGCTTTGCTGGAAGTCCAGTATTCAAAGTAATGTTTGCATGGTAATAAAATTATGTTGCATCTTCAAAGTGATTTGGCTGCTTTAGGTGAGCTGGTTTCAGCCATAGCAATGTAAAGAAGACCAAAGAAATGACAACAGGCATGGCAACCAAGCTTAGAATTGACAATGAAGATAATGAAGTGGATATGCTTCATATGTACAGAATCTTTTGAGGAAGACGAGAGTACCATGAAATACTTCCTATGTGACAAGTATGCTCACCACAAGTGCTTGGGGATAACCAAAAATGTAGCCCAATTCCTACAAGCATCCTCACTTAAAACCTCCCAGTGTGCATTTCCACTTTTCTCCCCATCGTGCAGACCCAGACTGGACAAATTTATAATCCTACTTGAAAAGGTCGACACCATAGAAGCACGATTAGCATCCCTCAAAAAAAAAGATATAACACAGAAAAGTGGAAATCCAACATCTCTAAATCCTATCCCAACCCAACAACCACAACCACAGAAAACTACCAACTCTGCAATTAATATCTCCATCCTCGTCAAAGATGCCATTGAACATGAACAGAAGCATTCCAACACTATCTTATTTGGTCTTGAGGACACCAATGAATCCGATGACATCACAACAATTCACATAATTATTATTAACTTTCAGACATCAACCAGCTCTCCTGATGAAATCATCAACATTACCCACAATGGCCCTGAGAACAGTGACTGCTCGGTGGCCCCACGCTTCTGCAGAGTCATTTGCAAGAGTGAGTCAAACAAACACACATTCATCTACAAAATAAACTCACTCACCAAAAGTTGCATTAACCATAAGAAATTTCATTCATGGCCTGACCTATTCATACTGCGACATGCCCATGCCCATGAGCTCCACTCAGAACTCAAAAGACACTATGACCATGGAGAGACTGACATATAAATCAATTATCACACTGACTGTATCAAATGCAAGACCATTGAGCTGCATCCCAATAAAACGCCCCAAACAACCCTAACTAGGAATGCATGCCCCTAACTTCCTCCAGATCCACTACTAATGTTGGGACTCCAAATTATAATGTAAAAAAAGCTAACTATGATCTCACAGCTGCTGATCTCTCATCTCTTGATTGGTACATTCTGTTCACTGGCTGTAATACTGCTGAAGATCATTATAACACTTTTTTGCTTAAAGTCAAAAGAGTCATTAAACTATACGTATCATTAGTAATCCCCAAAGCCAGAAACAACAAATTACCATAACAATAAGGAATCTCCAATCAAAAAAAATATCACTTTGGCAAAAAAACAAAACTGTTTAGGTAGCTAATTTTAAAAGCTGCTACAAAACCTTATGCCATCAGATAAAGGCAGAATGCACCAATTACTACTGCAAACAAGAGGAAAAGCTGTTACACATGAAATCCACCTGCGACTTCTATAATTTCATAAACATGAAACTTAAAGACTCAAAAACCATCCCACCCCTAAAAGGGCCTAACGGGAAAGACTGTAATGATGAAGCCATTAAGGCCAACCTCTTCAACACGTTCTTCAGTTCAGTCTTTGTTAACAGCAATGGCTCATGTCCACATTTCCTAGTCGTACCACATCTAATTGCAATGATCTGCTACATATTGATTTTACAGAAGATAACGTTGAAAAGGCACTATGCAACCTAAAACTATCTCTATCTATTGGCCCTGTGAAGGCTCTGCGCATGCACAGATGGTGGCACGCATGTGAGTAAAGCACAAATGACCAGGCTCAAATTATCCTATTTCAAGGCATTATTTATGCAAAGAATCAATTCCCAGAGAAGTCTATAATATTGGGAAAAAGGAAAGGAAAGGGAACAAGAGGATGATCAGCAACATGGTGGATAGATTTAATAATAATGGCAATGAGTGTATTGTTGGAAAATATGAAGGATCAGGCTGAAGATAGATTCTCCTGCAGAAAATCTATCTGCCCATTAAAAATTGACGCAGCAATTAGCTTTTTTTTTGAAGAACAAATCATTTAGAAGAACATGATCATTCTCATTGGAAAAGGAAGTACTGTAGGTCCTTAGGAGCCAAGTCACATGGAGTCTTATATTATAGAAATGATTAAATACAAATCACACTTAAATGTATCACTAGTATAAAACAAGTATAAAAGATAGAGAATGCATTACCAAGCCTAAGATCTTCTTTCATAGAAGAATCCTACCGAGAAAGTTGTAAATAAAATGTTTCTTTGTTTTTGTATCCCACCAGATTTTGTAAAAACCACTCCTAGCAGTTTACAGCATAAAACCATATTTAAAACATAAAATATGACAATGTAAATAACCATAAAAGAATATATAGTAGTGATATTTATTTTTCAAATGTGAGCCCTTTTTAACAGGGAGAAATAGTTTTATAGAGGAAGGTTTATCACAGTTTCAGCAATTAGATATTCTGTCACAAATCTAAATTATTATTGCTTATATGTAAATAGCATCAAGAATCTAAAGCAGGGGTGTCAAACTCAAGGCCCATGGACCAGATCCGGCCCACCGGGTGCTTAGATCTGGCCCATGGGCCTGCCCTGGAAACAGTGAAGGACTGGCCCTTGGTGCCTCTGCCAGTAAAATTTGAGCTTGGGAAAGCCGCCGGTGGCCCTTTGGAGTTCCATTTTCACTGGCAGAGGGTTGCAGTAAGCAATTGCAGCTGAAAACGCTTGGACTACCATAAGCACCCCTGACCCAAGTGACCCAAGCCATGGCCAATCCAGCCCCCTGAGGTCAAACACAACCCTGATGTGGATCTCAATGAAATCAAGTTTGACATCCCTGGTCTAAAGTAACTGTCTGATTTACATCCTATTTGCTTACAGTTACAACTTGTTGCTATATTTGTGCATATATGCTTCCTATATTTTTTGCTAGGAGGGTGCAAGTTCCCAATACAAAGGGATTGGTAATCATTAGTCGTTCCCTGCTCCCCTTCACAATCAGTTTTATGATTCATGTTTCAGTGACCACATCTCATTCAGTTATTCTATATTTTCCCCTTTATGATAATATTGTAACTGCAATAATATTTATGTAATACGATTAAAAATTAAGAACATTTATTATTTAAAACCTTAAAGTATTACGATAAAAAGTTTTTAAAAAATCAGCATTAATTGCAGTTTAGGATATCAATATTATCCTCTATAATCAAATAAGGTTATTTGACTCCTTGTCCAAAGTTAAATGGAACTTATATAGCTTGACTTAATCCCTTGGGTCCAGATGAAATAAAATATATCTCCTGACCTCATCTTTATCCCCAGCTTCAAGAGAACTATGGATTCAGGAATCCAAAGATCATGCTTGGTACGTTTCTCAATTGTTTATACTTTAATTAATACTTACATTATTTATATTTATTGGTATAAATGAATGTTCAATGTATATTCATTGAAAGTATAGATTCTAAATTTATTTTGTCTTTTAGGAGGATGTAATAGCATTGCACAAATTAAATTAAGGTGGGGCACATTCCTGTTGTCTAACAACCATAATAGCATTTTTCAAAACTAGCTTACAGAAACAACATAAACAATAGTAACATTCATTTTGTATAGTATTTATGTTGCTATTTATGTATTAATGTTATTTATTTTTACTTTCAGCATTTGAAACATTGGCTCAACTCTTCTGCCTTGATTCAGCCATATTTTTTACAGTTTTTCTGCTGAACAAATTGGAAATTTTTGTGCTGTCATTTTCACATTTTGTAAACTTTGTCTTAATACAGATAAAGGATGATGTATTAAAATTATTCTGTTGTAACTTTTGAAAATATTCATCTGAAGCTGGCAAGGTTACAATTCTCTAAAGGGCTTATCATCCTAGAGATTTTCATTCCATTCTGCCAAAAAAAATGAAGCGGCTTCAGGCCTTTTGAAATTTTGCCATTGTAGCCTTTGAATAAATCATTTTTTTCAGATCAAATACTGAATCTTAAAGTGGTTTGAACTGAATTGGATTGTCACTGAAATTTGAATCACAAGTTAGAACTGAATTATGCTCTCTGAATATCCAAACTCAGTTTGCGTCAACCATGGTTGAAATAGGCAACATTGTTTGAAGTTTGGATGAACAAATATGTTGTGATTATGCTTTTCATGGTGTTGCCTTGTGCAATGTTCTTTGACCTATTTTGCATGTGTACAATCCATAACAATCCTTTCTTTGCATTTTAGAACCTTGTAAATGTTTGAATGATGAATAACTGATACTGTGAATGAATCATGGTACAATGATGGGAAGTGTGGAGCTTTTCTTATGAGGTGTGAGATAATTGTATCATCTTTCTCTTTTTGTGAGCCACCAAACATTAATCTGTATAAATTAGTAGTCATGCAAGTTCCATAAATAAATATTGGAAAATGTTTTTAAAAGTTTTTTTTTAATATAGATGCTTTATGAATATAGAAAAAATAAATAGGAAAGAAAGGGTGATGGGCTTTGTATCCACATATATGATAATATCCACTTTTTTCTGGATTGGTACCACACTGAAAGAAACAACAAAAAGGATACTTGGTTCTGATTAAGAGCAGATAATATTAATCAACTCCAAATATACTTACATTGTAAATATGTTCATCTTATTCTACAACTATACATTTCTATAATAATATAAATAAATGGGTTCAGTTTGTTGCTGTGGAAAATGAGAGAAAATATTAGGAGAAATATTATTTAAATAAAATGTGTTCACTTTGTTTCTGTGAAAAATGGGAGAAAATATTAGTGATATAAAAACACTTAGAAACTTCCAACAAAATTAAATAAAATAGGCAACATAAGGTGAAGTTGCATTTCTAATAAATGTGTTCAGGCTTTCCATGGCATTGATTCATGTAGTGTTCTTTGTCCTGCTTTGTAGTCAAGTATCTTGACTTTCTCGCATTTTATAACCTTATAAATTATTTTTTCAGCTCTTTGTTCATGAATGTATTATGCTGTTTATTTCCTATGATCCTTGGGGAGCAAACTAATTGTGTTCATTAATTATAATCAATGATGTCTCAGCGAAAATCAATAATGTAAAACAAATATGCATAAAGCTTTTCACATTTTAATTTTAGGCATAGTAATGCAGTTGCATAGAAGATACTCCTAACAACGGGTCTACAACATTGTTATTATTATTGTATGACAGATTTTTATTCTTCCTGCATAGCTCCATAGAAACATCAAGGCAGTGGCTGGAATGCTATTAGAATCAATCATTATAAAGGTGTGTGTAAAATCCCCGGCCCCTGCATTCTCAGAAATTAGCCACATGTGCAGCAACAGCTGCCACTGTATGGATATTTCGCAGTATTTCTCCCAATATAGAGCCCCCCCTCCATTATTCTCTCCAATGCCATGTTCTTGACATTTCTTTTCCTTTTTCCATGCAGTTAATATCCAATGATTCTCAGTTGAATATACTTCCTTTCTCCCCACTTTTTAATATTAATTGTGAAGCACCTGACTGGATGAAATGTTTCTATTTCTTCTGATACTCATTCAACCTGATGTCCTTACATTGACCATCAGGAGGGTCCTGAAACTATTGAATAACAATCTATGTATCTCAACTTCCAAAGAGCTTCTATCAGGCTCCTAACAGGCAAATAGACGAAAGAGAATCAAACTGCTAGCATGTATCTTCCTCCTTCCTTCCTTCCTTCCTTCTCACTACAAACACTTTAATGTCTGTATGTGTGAGAGAGAAACTATACGTAAGATAGTTTTAGAAATGGACATTATTTGTAATGGTGGTGAATATCTGTAGCCCAGGTTTACGATGAGGGTGGAGGTTCATTCTCTGAGCTTGTGGAATAGTTTCTAAACATTTCATTACCAGGCTAGGAAACATCTTCAGCAGAGCTTAGGAGATGTCAGTGTCAGTGTTCCTCTCTTTATAAGGGCTTCATGTAGTCAGTAGGGGTTGTAATGGGGAGGTCACATCAGGTGAGGGTCTTGTGATAGGATCTTCACCTGATGTGACCTCCCCATCACAAGATCTATGGACCACACAAAGCCCTTGTAAACAGAAGAATACTGACACTGACATCCCCTAAACTCTCCTGAAGATGTTACCTAGCTTACCTAGCTTGGTAATGAAACATTTGGAAATCAACCCATAAGATCGGCGAAGGGACCTCTACCTTCATGGACATCATTGTTTTCATTTGATTGTGACATGTAAATCTAACTCAGAAGTACTGTTAAAATATTGTCAATAAAAGCTTACTAACTCACTAAATATATATCTCAGATACATACCGTAAATAAACTTAAATTTGTACAATACTCGGGTATTACATAAGCATATGCCTGTGCAGAAGCCAAGTGTCTAGTTTGTTCTGCAGCTCAAGTATAAATGGTCTTAGAATATGACAATTGTGTCAAGAGAAGAGGTAACACACTTTTAAAAACTGAAACAGTTAAGAATGGCTTCAAATAGTCTCACATATGGACTGAAGATTATTTCAAGTTTGCATATGAAAGAAGGCAATTGAATTATAACAGAAGGAATGTTGTGACTACGTTATACACAAGAGCAAGAAATATTGCTGTGATGGGGAGAAAGAATTATTGAATTTTCATTATCTATGAAATAATAAAAAAATGTGGATGTTGGGATTTCCTTTGTGCAATCATCTCTCTAGAAATTTAGAATAATTTTCTATGCTTCGGTAAAATCCCAGGGAAGAAGCATTGCAGTATAGATTTGGGCTGCACGCATAATCTCACTATGGTTGGCAAAATGCCTAGGAATAATCTTGGGACTAGGGACTTGGGACAAGTAGGAAATCTTGACAACCTTCCAAACAGGACTTTTGCAATCACAGACAAGACTAGAATGAACTACATTGTTTCCTGCAATTTGGTCAGTCCTTTTCCTTACTTAAATAGGTTATGAGAGTGGCCAATTATCCCCAAGCCTACTCCCGAGTAGTAATTCTCCTCAGGAGCCATTCCTGCCTTTTGGCAGCTCTGCACGTGTGGGTGTTGAGAACAGGCTCCTTCTCTTCTTCTTCTTCATCACTCCTGACAGTCTCTGGAGGTTCTACAGGCCCTGCCTGAATCCCTGCCTCTGGCACTGAGTCTTCTCCAGCCTTCTCATCGTCTGACTCTGGTGCCAGCTGTACAGGCCGCTGGCAAATCACCACACCAGCCTCCTCACTGTCTGAATCAGTCACAAGCTGCACAGGCTGCTGGCAGACCACAACAATTCTAGGGATGTTATTGTCAGATACACCAATGGGAGATTTGCCCTAATATCCACAAATATCTGCAATGCCCTTGAGCTTTAAGAGATTGAATGGAAGACATACTTCAGAACTATGGACAAGGCTAAGAATTAAACTACATTTGAATGAAATGTAAGCTTAATTAAAAATAAATAAATCCAATTAAATGTAATCAACATGTTTACTTCTTATATATTTAAAATGTCTTGTAGTAAAATATATAACTTGATTAAACTTCTAAGGCACTTTTGAGCTGCCTCAAGGATATGGTGTGCTACATGAATTCCTCAGATATCAAGTTAGAGTTAGAGAAAATTAAGCTTTTTTTTTTCAAGGGAAGAAATGCCCTGGGAAATGGAAAAGAAAATTATGATAGAATATTTACAGGTTAATTCTGAGAAGGATGGGTTAAAATCTTAAAAATACTTCCTCCACTCAAAATAACTTTTTTGAATAAATAAAATATAGCATAAAAAACAATTTCAAATATTGTTTCCAAACCCAGGAGATTTTCCCCCTCCAAATAGTGCCTATCACTACTAACTTGTGATGCCTATTTTCAAACTGAATGTGTATTTTTAATGTGTTAATGAAAAATTGTCTTTCCAAATAAAGTTAAGCAAAGGAAGGGTCAACTGCTTCTACTTATTTGTTTTACACCTCAAAGGTTATCAATTACAGCTGCCCTAGAAATGCATCAGTGTAGTGAACAGGCAAATATAGCAATTGCAATCTGATTCTCCCACTAATGTACAGAGCTGTTATGTCAGCCTAATTGCTGTATTATAGCATCTCTTCAACCTTCAGATTGCTTGTGCTACTGAAATCAGCAGATTCTGTATGGTCATGAAGAGTTACTCCCACTTAGGACTTTGACAATTCCCTTTTCAAACTTTCACAGTAATTAAATTGACAGCATAGAGATGATAATTTATATTTGCCAACACCAACAAAATCATTACTCTATTTTTAAATAAATAAAACTGCATAGGAGTTCTGCTTGCTGAAGAGATCCTTCAAATGAGAGGAAAGAAATCTAAGATTTTTATCTGTTAAGCCTTACCAGCTATATTAAGGCTGGTAAGGCTTGACACCAGTTTGTCTTACTGAACAAGAAAAAGAGGAAACCATCTTGTTAATATCTATTTACCCTTCTTTAATTCTCAAATCAGGAAGAATAGGAAGAGTAGGATTAGAACACAACATAGGTATGTTTAATTTAGATTACAATTTATGCACAACACATGCTTGAAATATGTAGAACTGAACGTTTTCATTGGGGAGGCAAATCTGGTTATTTTGAAATATAGATCAATTAGAAGCTATAAACCAAACTTGGATATATTAGTTAAACCAGTGCTATTTTTTTTAATTTGTAGATTGAATAAAGTTGTGGGAGGGTGGAAATACAATGCTGTTATGACTCAGGTGAACACATGTTTAACATATAGTTACACTGTCATTGTTATTATTGTTATATCCTTTGAACGTTTATAGGTACCCACTATAGACACTCCTGATTAAAGCAGGGTTAGGGTTGGCAACCCATGGGCCATATGCGTCACGTGTAGGCCACCACCACCCCAGCTCCGGGAATGGGAAAACTGTGGCAAAACATCACATGACGGCAACGTGATGTGGTGAGTTTGACACTGGTGCACTATAGTGTATCTAAATAGATTCAAATGGTAGTCACTTAATAAATATCTGAGACTGAATTTGTTTCTTATTATCACACTAACTGTTCAAATAACGAGAACTATAAAACAAGATGTTACAATGGTTAGAATATCTTTAGAATTGTCTACATATGTGAACTTTCTATGTATTCCTATCTTCATATAACATTTTGTTAATGTATTTTCCATCAACAAAATAGAAATTTTCCTTAAAAATTGAGTATAATTAAAACCATGGAGATGTAAAAGATATACATTTAGGAGCCTAGTTGAAGGTTTAAGGTACTTTTATTCAGGTTGTAAGCAAAACAATGAAGTTAGAATAAGTTTTGCCACCTAGGAACCTTCAATTGGTATTCTGCCTGGGGACATCAAAGCACATTAAGAAAAGGGGTAGGAAAGAAGACAGGAAGTGTTTAAATCCTCTGATTTGAATGTCACACTTTTTCTGGGCAGTAGCAAACAGTTGATGTGAGTTTAAACTCACCAAAACAGCTATTTTATGACTGGGGGACAGAAGTAAAGAACAAATGGGGACTTTCTCTCTTCCTGAACTCTTTATGTGATTAAAAACAAGTCAGTGTGTGTAAAATTGCCCCTGGGATACATACAGTAAAAACCTCAATATTTTCTCTTCTCAATTAAAAAATACCCATCCTATGAATAAAAGAATTTTTTTTAAAACTGTAGCTACTAGCTATATTTTAATATTCAGTGTGATCAGCTTGCCAGCCAGAGAAAGTTGTATTCCAGCAGGTGAAAAGTTACCTACAATTCTATCACAGTTTACCTTATGTAACATTAAATCAGGATATTCAGCCTTCCAAGGTTTGAACATCATAGCAGTGGTGTTGTCAGGTCTTTGAAGTTGTACATATGTCTGATCCTTCAGTTAAGGTATATTTTGTTCCAATTATACTTTTGTTTATAATTATAACAAAAAAGCAGGCCAAATATATTTTTATTAAAATGAAAGAGCAGGAAAATATACAAGTTCTCTTTTTTCTTCAGCAAAAAGGAACACTTCTGCTGACAGTGACATTACATCCATGTTGTATTGTGATGTCATCAAGATGTTATCTGCCCAGTCTGAGGCTACAGAGAATATTTTATTTCATTTTATTTATTTATTTATTTTGTCAAACATATATAAGATTACAGAAAAAGTATGAACATGATTGTGAATACATGAAATGTATAAACATGGGTTACTGACCCCTCACATCCTGGACATAAATTGTTTCAACTCCTACCCTCAAAACGATGATATAGAGCACTGCAAACCAAGACACAAGAACAGCTTCTTCCCGAATGCCATCACTCTGCTAAACAAATAATTCCCTCACCACTGTCAAACTACTTACTAAGACTGCATTA
>JANHFT010005817.1:32709-48421 GCA_032467955.1 Pseudoxenodon macrops | reverse complement strand
GCACATGCGCAGAAGCAAAATCCAAGATGGTGGCGCCCATGGAGCCACCGACAGAACCGGCTCTGTGATGTCATCGCGGAGTTACTACCTACTCTATAAAACCGAATAGAACCAGTAGGAACCCACCTCTGCTCTGCTCGCTGTACTCCATTTTTCATCTGAGTAGCGTTTTGTCACATGGAAAAAAAAACATAAGCTTCCTAGAGTTGAGATAAAATCAGGGCCATTAGGTTGGGATAAAATTAGGGTTGCAAAGTTGTTCTGGTAATGCTATTAGTAATAACTTGCAATTCACAATGGAATTGCCTTTCTGGAAACACTAAAAATATTGTTAGGATATATTTTATGAGGAAAACATAATCCACTAACAAATTGTATTCTGTATTATTGTGTATTTACTAATAGTTCCTCCCACATTTCTTATTCCTTTACTTTTAGAAAAGTTCATATTGTTTTTGTTATTGTTATTATTTAAATTTATATGCTGCCCAGATCCCACAAACCCTGGGCAGATTGCAAATTGTTTAGAACATTAAAAGTAAGGAAACCAACAAGGGACAAAAAAGAAGGGTAAAGGTTGACAAAACAAAGGAAAACAACTGAACATAGTCTAAAAAGGGGCTTGCCAAACACCTGGGCAAAGAGCCAAGTCTTCAAGGGCCTTCAAGATATTAGCATGGTTGGGGCCATTAGGATACGGGAGGTGGGGGAACCACATTCCAAAAGACAGGCCCTGCTACAGAGAAGTTGCTCTTATGAGGACCTAATAGATGGCATTGTTTAATTATGGGTCATGCTGGCTGATGCTTCTTAAGCTGCTATATCAAGACATCTGGAAGACATCATGTTGGGAGAGGTCAAGATAAACAAGAAGGCTAAGACTATCTGCTTTTCAGCTGCAGAAGTCCACATTTTATGCTCAGTACTGTAGTTACAGATAACAAAAATTATTTACTGATTTTATTTAATTAAGTTGCTGCCTATTCCAAACAAATGCTGGGCAGCTCACAATAAAATAGATAATAAAAGCACACTATAGAACAGAACAAGATGAATCTGGTTAGTCTCTAAAAAACAAAACATAGATCAAAACACACCCAACAAGAGACTTCATCCTAGGCCAAAAAAGAACAACCAGGTCTTCATGGCCTTAGAGAAGTCAAACGGGGGGGGGGGGGGAGGTACACAGATTTCAGGGCAGATCTCATAGTGTTAGCATAAGAATGACTTCCACAGTAATAGCTAAAATATCCTTGTATGATCAAGCTTTCCATGATCAACAATCAATTTTGCAGTTTTAGCCAACTAGTCAGTTACCTTATAGGGGAAAAGGGCAGAATAAAAAGTTAATAAATAAATAAATAAATAATGCAAAAGAGTTATTTATGCATATTTTTAGATCAGAAAAATTAATTTCTTCAGTATTTTTCACTGTTTTAAAAAATTAATATTAAAATGGTATTTTGATCCAGCAACCAGAAGTTTTCCACCCTGGGCAAAGAAATATTATCAGTGAAACAAACAGCCAGTTTAATTGGTGACATTGTAACTAATTGGATGAGTTAGCCTCTCAGTCTAACCTACATCACCAGATTGCTTTGATTTTTTAAAAATTTTGTTTGTTTGTTTATTGGACAGAATAGAATAACACAGTTGGAAGGGACCTTGGAGATCTTCTAGTCCAGGCAGGAAACCCTAGTCCAGTGATAGCTAACCTTTTTCTTCTTGCATGCCAAAAATGGCAGGCATATGGCACACAACCCCTGCCCACGCACACTGCACTGCGCATGCCCCCCATTGAGCTGTTTTTTGCCCTCCAAGGGGTTCAGCAGGCTTCCCTGAAGCCTCCAGAAGGTGAAAAATGGCCCAATGGGACTTCCGGTTTGCCCGTTGTGCCGTTTTTCACCCTCCAGAAGCACGCAAGGCACGCCCACACAGCGCGGGAGGCAGCGAACCGGTAGTGAGGTAAGTTAGAACCCACCCCTGTTCTGCACATGAAAAATGGCCCGTTTTTGCAAAAAACAGGGTGCACAGAGGGTTTGGGAGGCCTGCAGACTGCTTCTGAGGGCTAGGGGAAGGCAAAAACACCCCCGTTTTTCTGAAAAATGGGCAAAAAACAGGCTACACAGAGGGTTTGGGAGGCCTGCAGAGTGCTCCTGGGGGCCGGGGAGGACAAAAACCTTATTTTTCTTACTTACCTCTTTGAAATCTTGATGTATCTTATACACCGGTGTGTCTTATAGTCCGAAAAATACGGTTGTTATTCCAACCCATTGAAAGGAGAAGCAAAATGACAGCAATCCAGCTCTCTGTAAGGTTGAGTCCTTTGTCATTCTGGGCCACTTTCGTGTACGAGCATATCCAATTAGATTTGCTATTTTGCTTTCAAGTATTTTTCTTTTCAGTAGATACATTTATATGTTGATCAATCAACAAATATGGAAAAATATGGCAGCATGGAAAAGAGGAAACAAGAGGCACTTTCAGCAGCAGCACTAGTGACTAAAGCAATGTTTATGGAATGCAAGCTGTTTGCAAGTGGTTTTTTTAATTTAACAATAGAGGGCCCAATATTCTAGCAAAGACTAATAAAAGCATTAGGAGCCTAAAGGGAAAATGCTGGCATAGACTGTAAACATCTGGTTACCATTTTCATTTATAATTGAAAAGCCACTCCTTGAAGCAACTGAAAGATTTGAACATAAATAAATAGGACAGTGGGTATTTTGTTCTTTTCATAGCCAGGGGGTAAAGGGAGCATGAATAGAGAGGTCACAAGGAACTCAGCCCTTATAAATAAGAAAGTCTGAGAAATGTAAAGAAATCTGAACATGTTCCAGGCGTGTAAACAGTCCAACTGAGTGAAGGTTAAATAAACATGGCTGGAGCCCATTGTTGCTAATACGAGTCCAAAATGTCCTTGCACCATTAACCAAGAAATCACTAAAGAAATATATTAAAACGTTAAAAAACTGTAGAGTAAATACGAATATAAGTCTTATTCGATTTTCTCTTAGATATATCCTGATTGTAACATCAGGAACTTAATTATTGTAAGAGTCAGCTCCTGGCAAGTTGGGTGGCATATAAATTGCACAAATAAACAAACAAACTATCTTCTTGTTTCAGATAAAATGTTCCATATTTCATTATTCTATGGAAAGCAAAGTACAATACAGTCTTCAATTGTATCTTTTATAGCAGTCTTTTTGCAAAAAAGACTATGTAAGTTTACAACACTGTTGTAACTTAAAAGTTTTACCTCATTTGTAAACATTGTATGGACAGCAGTTATCCATGAAAACTTCATGAGAGTTCTTAGATTATAGGTGATATTTAATAACAAAGTGCAATCCCATCTGAGATTGATCATTAAAACTGTAGTAAATAAACTACTTAAATGCAGTAGGTTCAATGGAATCATATTAGGAATAGAGCAGGGGTCTGCAACCTTAAACACTCAAAGAACCATTTGGACCTGTTTCCCACAGAAAAGAAAACACTGGGAGCCACAAAACTTGGATGGGCGTGGCCAACTTGATATCACTCACTCCAACCCAGTCACATGACACACACCCTAGGCACGCCTACCCAGCTGTTCATTAGGGCAGAGGACCGGTTGTTTAAAAACACCGGGAGCCACAATACCCTTTTGACCCCCCCATCTCTTTTTCTTTCTGTATCCCTCCTTCTCTCTCCCTCTCTCTCTGTATCTCTCACTGTGTCTCTCTATGACTCTCTCTCTCCCCCCTCTCTATATCTGTGTGTGTGTGTGTGTCTCTCTCTCTCTCGCCCCCTCTCTCTGATATGAGGCATCAGGCAGGCCATGAGGCACTTTTACAGTGCCTTGTACAGCACAGTGAACTTTAGTGTGCTTCACAATGGGGGATATGGAGCCATAATGCGACCCTGTCCCACTCGCCCCTAGCAACAGGACGTGGCTTACAGCTCTGAGCCTGAACCAGAACGAGGGCAAACACTTATAGTCTAAAATTCAGATATCCAGGATGAACAAATTTATTTTAGAAACTAATTACAGATAAATGCAATCCATCTCCCATATAGGAAGTAAAATGGGGAGCGCCATAAAATGAGCGTGGTCTGCACAAATTTGAAAGTTCTCTAAAAGAAAAAACCAAGTGGGAAAAAGAATGAAATGCTTGTCTTCTTATGATTTCTTTGCTCTCATTTAGAACATATATTTAATTTTTCTGATTCCAAGCAGAGTCATTTATGAAAAAGTGGTCTACAGAACTATCTCAAAAATCAGATACGTTGTTACTAAAGTATTGCATTAATAACAACAAATGCCATTTTTGGCATTGCATTAATTACTCCTGGAAGGGAAGTTCTGTGTTTAAAGTTTTTACAAAGAAAAATACAGCTATACATAGAGAGAGAAAAGCCAAATGAACAGGGAGGTTTCAGAAAAGGACATAAGTTTAGGTAGCTAAGATAAGGTGTATAATGGGAAAAAAACAAGAAAATTTAAGAGTTACCTTTCATTTATTAATTACAGCCAGGCTTTAACTACTGGTATATCATTTATCTTATGGTTATGCTACAGTTATATTAAAGGCATGCCAGAAATCAAATTGTTCTTCTAAGAAATATTTAAGATCAGCAAGAAGGTGTAAGAAATGTGCTTGAAGAAACAGAGTGGTTCAGTATAGCAAAGGGACTGTATTGTGCCCTCATGTATATTAAACTTTTAGAGCAAGTATAAAAATTGCAGGACTGGAAGAGATAAAAGCTGTAATCAAAGCTGAAATACTAACAACTTAAGATGTTGGAAATGTATAATATTAGACAAAAGTGAAATGTGGTCTACACCAGCCTACTTAACAAATTTACAGTTGGCAGTCAAGAAATGAAAGTGGTAGATAGTTTTCCTTTCTTAAGCTCAAACAGGGATAAAGATGGATTTTGCATTAGACAAATAAAATAGGCATTAGCTCTTCAGAGAAAGGTAATAACAAACATAGCCAAGATCATGAAGGTTATTCAATAGTTTTGCAGTAATAGCGCATGGCTATGAAATCTGGACATTGAGAAAAGGGAAGGGAAGATGATAACCGATTTCAAATTAGGCACTTTGGGGATTGCTATTAAAAGGCAGTGAAAGAACCAATCCATGGTTCCATAAAAAGTAAATGACAGACTGCTTCATTAAGGGATTGATTACTAACAGAAACATACATACTTTTTGCATATAATAGAATAGAATAACAGAGTTGATAGGGACCTTGGAGGTCTTCTAGTCCAACCCCCTGCCTAGGCAGGAAACCCTACACCACTTCAGATAAATGGTTATCTAACATTATGATAGTTAAACTTGTCACCTTTCTCTTTTTCACAATCTTGTCAACATTATCCAATGACTTTTATGGTCTTTCCTATCCTTTATGGAGAAGGCTGGTATAGATGTCCAATTGCTAGCAGATTAAAAATTAGCCATATAGCATAAAGTACCCATTAACTTACAATACTTGTCTTGTAACTGTGGAGTTTTCCAAAGCATCTCTCAAGCTTTCTATACATGGAAAGTATTTATTGATTTGATGCTTCTTAATCCAAAAAAGTATAAATAGGATTCTTTTGCCAGCACCAAGAAACAATTGTTTGTTTGTTTGTTGGTTTGTTTGTTTTGTTTTCATTATCTTCTCAGTCTCACTTATGTTATCCAATATACAGTATCATTTAGAATCTCCACGTTTATCTTTGGTGCAGTTTGATATGTTGATGTTTTCTCTATCTTGGCTCTGTTTGCAGAGTTCTAGCACCCACACCAAAAGCTCTTGATTAAAGAATGTGTTTTTACTCCTACAATTTGTTTTTCATCTGCACTTAGTGCTCTGTTAAACATTCCACGTGGCCTGTTCAGAAGGCAGCATTCAGAAAAGGTTTATCATAATGCTACTAACTTTCTTGGTGAAAATATTAACCATATATCAGTAATAAACTACTTCATTTATATAAAACCCTGCCTTGAGCATTCAGATGGCTAGAAATGCAAATCTAAATAGAATTCTAAAATTGAATAAGGTTTTGCCAGAAATTGCCAGAAATAAATACTAGGGTAGATGTTATGAGAAATAATAGAAGGAAGTGTTATGTATGCTGCCTTGAACTCCTTTAGGAAAGGTAGATGTTAACCATACATTGATGATGTGAAGCTGTTTCATTTCATACCCTGTTTTGCATGACAAATTTAAACCATGTTTTATTGATTAAGCTAAAGTCTTCCTATATTAGGAAAGCAATAGGTAGAGAGGTTGGGATCACAGTGTGAGTGAGAGACTCTATACTCTAGAACAGAGGTGGGTTCCTATTGGTTCTAACCGGTTCTTTAGAACCGGTAGGAACTCGGAGATGACGTCATGGAGCCAGTTCCATCGGTGTCTCCGTGGACACTGCCATCTTGGATTTAATTTTTGATTGCTGTGCACGTGCACTTCACGCACGCACATGCAGTACGACCCTGAGCGAACCGGCAGCAAAAATATCCACAACCCACCCCTGAATTAAAGAAAAAATAAAGTTTAAAAACCAAGCAAACCCCCCCCCCCCAAAAAAAGTAGATGTCACAGTAAATATATGAACAATTGAATTCAAACTTGGACCACACAGAACCATATTGGTCACATGTCCCAAGACATTGATAAAGTCTTCAAACTGGTGTTTTTCCCCCATTTTTTTAATATTTTTTTTTGCCCCAGATGAACAGCGTCATTTGAATAAATATTTTCTGTTTAATTGGTTGGCTGTCCTTTCTTATCACAGTTAATTCCCATTATGGTACTTTCTTTTTATCCTAGATGAATTAAGTTCTTGGGACCTTTTGATTTGCCTCTCATCTAATAAAGCTGACCATGAAAATTGCTTAAATATAGTGGAATCATATCAACCAACACTACTGCAAAAGGTATGACTGCAAAATGACCTTCCTTACTGGCACCTGCTTAAATACTGTTGTTGTTTTTTTAACTCTACATTTTTATTTTATTATGAAGCAACCTATCAGATGCCAGTTTTGGCACCATTCTTCATTCTAGTACTCTCTCGCTTTCACAGGAATTTGCTGATATTAAAGCAGATGCTATGCAAGAGTGAAGTCTCAAGTGCATTTTCTAAAATCTTTTCTTCCAGCATTGCTGGAAGGAAAAAAACCACAATATGTTTTTGCCAAAGATGTTGAAGAATGTGAATACATTCATACGTTAATATTGATATCATCAGGAGCAAGGTTTTGTGCTAAACCAGTGATGGCAAACCTTTTCGGCACCAAATACTGAAAAGGGAGTGCGCTTGCACACGTGAGCGCACTTGATTGGGCCGCAACCCAGAAGAGGAGCTACTCAGGGGGCATATATGCGTCATAAAATTAACTTCCTGTTTCTGTCGTGCGCATGCACACCAGACAACTAGTCTTCCAGTTTCTGGTGCACATGTGTGCACGACAATCAGCTGGCCTGCGCGTATGGTCATACCAGAAAATGGAAGATTAGCTCTTCCAGTTTCCGGCACTGCCACAAGCACAAAAGCCAGCTGATCGTCACGTGTGCATGCATGACATGGCTCCATGTGCCACTTTGGGCACATGTGCCATAGGTTCGCCATCACAGTGCTAAACTGTCAGAATCACGGAATGTCATAATTATCTAGGGTTTTCTAAATAGGACTTTTGCATTTCATCTCTCTCACGCATACCCACATGGAATACTGCAGAAAGAAAAAAATAAGACTTTTCAAACAATTTATAGATATATCCCAATGAAGAAAGATTACTTTGGAGTAACGAATATCCATTTTGCCAGATGTATGCATGAACAGAGTTTTTTTCTTGCCATCCTTGTCTTTAAGATTAAAAGGAAAAATGCTGTTTTACAAACATGTCAAACAGACATGTCCTGTAGACAAAGGTACAGTTTTGTCTTTGAACAGCAATAAAAATAAAAAGATAGATAAATATTACAGTGCATGCTGCAGACTGAGTTCATATTATGAACTCATGCCAATCCTGTTCAATGTTTATGCATTTTCTCCTTCCCTTCCCAAGTATATGTTGGAATGAAGAGTGAGGTTGTCAAGGAGACAAATAATAAAAACAGGATCATGATGCTGGGAAGCAAAATCAATCCAGGATGATACATGCTATGCCAATTTTTTACATGTGTTCTGACATCACAGGAGCTTCTGTCACAGTGGTAACTGTGATCATTTAATAAAAACTCTGAATCTTTGTTTCCCTGAAAATAAGACCTTTCCGGATAATAAGCCCAATCAGGCTTTTGAGCACATGCGCTAAAATAAGCTATCCCTCAAAAATAAGCCCTCTCCAAAACACAGCAGCAGCCATGAGGTGACCATGCTTGCCGTCTTCTGCGTCTCAAAAATAATAAGACCTCCCTGAAAATAAGGCCAAGCGCTTATTTCAGGGGTCAAAAGAAAATAAGACCCTGTCTTATTTTCAGGGAAACATGGTACTTCTCTTCTAAGACATTAATCCTGCCTTAAAATGTGATCATATTCATAAGAAAGAATACAATATGTAGTTTATAATTAGAAGTAGAGCAACGTTAAGGTTGATTGGGGGGAAATTTGTATTTCTGCCTTCAAGTCAGTGTTGACTGCTGGTGACTCCCTGGAGTTTTCTTGGAAAAAATTCAGACATGTTTTGCCATTGCTTCCTCCCTAGGACTGAGAAAGGATGACTGGCCCAAATTAACCCAATTGGGTTTGTGGCCAAAGTTGGACTAGAACTCCCAGTCTGCCAGTTTCTATTCCCATGCTCTAATCCCTGCACCAAACTGGCTCTTCCAGCTTAGTTTATGCCTAATTGATTTTCCTATTCTACTCACGGGAATGGACACTATTTTCCTTTATCAGCAAACCTTGTAATGGCATAATCAAAGGCATCTTTCATTTAAAAATCAATCTTGTAAAGTTGCAATAATTGGCACTTCTCTCTTCATTCCCAGGCAAATGTTCTCTCCCAAATCCAGCATCTGCTTTCCAGAAAAGAAGGATTGTGCCAAATAATGAGAACATTTCCAGGTAAAATTGTGAGTTATAGTAATAAACCAAACAATGACCTTCGCTTGCATGCTTAAAGGAAGAGAAATGCTGGAATCTGACCTCTGAAGATAACACAATGAATCAAATAGAATCAAAGTTTTATTGTGCTCATAAGACCAGCAATCGGATTAAACAGAAATGGGTAAAACTGAAAATATTGATTACGGTATTTGAAACTTGATTAATAATAGCGGAAAAGTCATTTAGCAGTTCTGATAAAGATGGAAGATTTTGCCTAGCTTCTCAGCAGAATTGCAAATCTGTTTGGATTGTACCAGGGGTGGGTTGTAAATTGTTTTGCTGCTGGTTCTCTCAGGGTCTTGCCTCGTGCACGCTCACATGCTTGCACAGCAGTAAAAAAATAGCTTCTCCGCATGCGCAGAAGCAAAAATTAACTTCTCCGCATGTATAGTAGCAAAATTCAAAATGGTGGCGCTCACGGAAATGGCGAAGGAACTGGCTCCATGATGTCATCGCCAAGTAAGTAACTACCGGTTCTATGGAACCGGATAGAACTGGTAGGAGCCCATCTCTGGATTGTACCACTTTAGAATGCAGGTATAATTTATCATGATTTGGTGTTTGATGTGCATATTATGTGAATGTCTCCGCCCTTTTACAAACAGGCATAAAGAACACTAAATAATAGGAAAACAGTTTAATACAGTACATTCCCTCTGTATGCTAATTTTCTGTATACAGTGACACCCCCTTCCTCCCATTGTAGGAACTTTCAGTCAAATAAACCCCAGTTCAAAATTAAAGCTCTGGCCTCATATTGTCAACCCAGGAAGAATTAGGTCTGAAATGTTTCTTTCAGTTACGTGTGTTTCTCAACTTACTTAGTTGCTGTCCAATATTCTATAAAATCTGAGTGGCTGCTGAAATAATAATTGAATAGTAATTATAGAAATTTTAAAAGGAGGAATTTTCTGTAACCTTCACCCCGAAACAATGCAGTGTCTTTAAGCATATGAATCAAACAGAATAGCAATTACAGTTATGATCATGTCTATAAGGTTTGAAAAGTCATCTTCATTTCAGTTAATAAAAGGTTGGAGGCAGGAGAAAAATGTACCAGCCAAGATAGACATAAGTGGCTTTGCAACCTAAGTTGGGGAATGATGTCAGCAACTTATTCCATATCCAGAACTTGAATTTCAGTTCAACAATGAGGCAAGAAGACAGGGTCATCCATTGCACTTGAGAGTAACAGGACAGGATCTTCTGTGTATCTCCAAGGTGCTTTTTTCAAAGGGCAATTGCACTGGTGGTTTTTTTTTCCTTGAGGAAGAAAAAGAAAGCATTTCGCTTCTCATCCAAGAAGCTTCATCAGTTGATGATGAACTGATGAAGCTTCTTGGATGAGAAGTGAAATGTTTTCTTCTTCTTCTTCAAGGAAAAAAACAGTGCAATTGTCTTTTGAAAAAAGCACCTTTGAGACAACTATGACCGGAATGATGAGAATCTCCACAGATGTCTGCTGTGTGTGTGGTTTTATCCTTCAAAGTGAGAAACAATTAAGATTTGCCAGTACGGAACAATCTGTGCCAGGTCTGGGATTGCTCTGACTATTGTTAAGACCAGTCATACACCCGGGAAGGGGGGGGGGAAGTAAAGTTACCTGGCACATTTAAAGAAAAAAGAGAACCATGAACATTCTGATCTTGTGATGACTTATGAAATCTGATGCACACAAGAGCTTCTCTATTGGTTGCAAACACTGAACTATTAAAAAGAAATCTTAGAAAGAGGCCTTTTCATAGGCCAAGCTTATATCCTGCATATTTTTCAGGATGGTTTCTAAGGCAAGTTAAAAGTTAGAATAGACATTTAGTATCCTACTTATTATTTATGTCTATAATGCTATACAGTATCTTAATGTTTGTATACACTGTACTATGTTCCCATGGTTCTATCTCCTATCTTAGAGCTCTAACCTTTTATGCTGTATTTACTGTCTTCTATATTATAATCAGCTGTGACTATCATTTCTACTGTGTCTTGTGTCTACTTCTTCACTCCTGCCTTATCCAGAGTAATAAGTACATAAATTAAGTTTCTATTCTCCAGTTTTGTGCTACAATACTATGTCTTGCTGTGATGCTGCTGCCCAGTGGAATTCTGGGTTTCTGATAGTTATCTTGTTCTAATGGGTAGAAAATAGCTTGTTGTTTTGAGTCTGGTGTTAACATCTCTGATCACTTTGCAGTACAATTAGCACTCTAGGCTCTCGCACACTAGTTGCCAATGGTTCAGGACTTCTTACACAGCTCTCAGTACGCAGAGTTTAAATGGTAAATGGTTTCCAGTACCACCACTGCTAATATTTTTGGTCACTGTCATAACCTCCCTTGTCCATCCATTTCATGGCATCCTCATGAGATATGATGCTGTCCTTCAGCAATTCTTTGTAATGACACACTTTACAGTTGACAAAGCTCATTTTCAAGAGGCCAATAATCCATGAGTTAGGATTCTGCAAAAGTGAAAGGGGAAAGAGCGATGTGGTATTTTCTTACCCTGTGTGCCTTTCATTTCAGAGTTATATATGGCCTTTCTTTAGGGAATCTTGCTCTTCTACATGACGTTTGTTTTCTTATACTATATTTGTTTCAGGTTCCTCAGGGCCCTGCCAATGACCTCAGTATGAAAATAATCTCTTTCTGGTTTTTTTTTTTCTAAAAGTATTTCTGAGGGGGGAAAACAGCAATTTTTCTCTCTCTCACACACACAAATAGAAGCATATGGTAAGCCTGCTGCTTACTTGGCTGCAAGACTTGGTACACTCCCTTACTCTTGCCTGGAGAGAAATTTGGCTCTCTGTATAGAATGTTTGCGTCATGAGCAGCGCCTTGAAATGTCTGGAGGGATGCCACAGATCCTGTATTTCTCTTCATCAGTAGTCAGTCTTACACTTTGATTAGACAGAAATTGGCAACTGGCAGATTGGTGTCGTTCTAGAGGCTATACATCTGTCCTCGTTGTTTTTTTTTAAGCAATTACTAATAATGAAGCAGTGCTCTCTGATTTCCCCTCAATTGTGGTTTTGGTTAGATGATCACATAGTTTCATCTTCTTTTCCCCCCAGAAAGAGTGTCCCCAACCACAGGTGGCTGGTCATGAGCAACTCTGAGGTGTGTCATTTTCAGCTGCATTCCTTTTATGAATTGGATAACCAACAGCTGTCTGTACTTTGCACAAGGGGATAGGTCACTCTTAAACATGGGCTCGACCTAAAAAAATGCATTGGAGATATTCTGCTATGAGAGAACTACAGTATATGTGCATTATACTGTATGGAAGGAGTCTAATAGGAAGCATTATTATTGGTACAATATGTCCAAGTAACCCCAAGACTAAATGCCTTATGATCACATCAAATATGCCAGTTTTATTCATCTTCACATACGCACACATACATACAAACAAACACACACACATCATGCTGATTGTATAAATCAAAATGGAGGACAAAGCTTCACAAAAAGAAATATTGAATCTGCATTCTGTTTTCATAACAAAATGTTTTTAAAAGGGGAATTGCAAACAGTTTATGCAACCTAGTTCTAAGTATTATTTTATAAAGACTATTTATACTTACTGTTTAGAATACATAGGCGAATCCTGGGAACTTTTCAACATCTATTTTCAGAAGAAAGTAAGTTCTAGGGAATATTTATTTACTGAAATCATATTGGAGTCTAAAAATAATGATGATTCAGATGCATTACTTTTTCAGAAAATTATGTTGTTTCATTGTATCTGAAAACTGAATGTTTTTATCCCACAAGGAGTGTTTTGTGGTCTTTTATTGTAACCACTTTTAAAACCAAGAAAAATTTAAAACTGTGCTTCAGAACAATTAACTTATTCACTGATAATTATAGCGTGTTATATGTCAGGTGTTTTTTTAAAATACCTCTTTATGTTTGTATAAATGCATTTTTGTTTTAATTGTTTTCTTTTTCATAGATAAGCTTTTTGCTTCCATTCTTTTAAAAATATAACAAGCCATTTTTGGTCTTGCATAATATATATTGCCTCACAGCAAATTGGGCAGCAAACAAAGATAGATCGATAGATCGATACACACACACACACACACATATATACATAAACACACACATACACAGATAGTATATACATACAATATATAAATAGATACAGATACAGAAACGGGTATAGATATAAAACGCCATAAGTTCACATATTTTCAATGTTCCATATAAAATATCTAGGCCAATTTACCCATGAAATATACTTCTTATAGTTTCTAATTAATATACTTACTTTTATAAAGTTTTTGGGGCTTGATAGAAAAACCCAAAAATTGTACAAATAAAGTCATTTTAATCCTAGTTTGTAAACAGTTACATTGTTGGCATAATTTACTTGTAGTATATATAGCTGTTTGGTGACATCATCAATTGTCAGAATTTCTGAATGCAAAACAGTATCATTCTTAAGAATATTTCAAGATAGCAATCAGCATTTCCCCCAAGCAAAGGCAGTTAATGTTGTTCCAGAATTTCTATACAATGTACATAATTCCCAAACATCATATACTGATTATATTGGATTAATTATAGTTATAAATCCAACCCATTTGGAGAAGAACAGGTTGAGGAAGTTTGACCTAAACAAACCATTTTGAAGAACCTGACAATCCTTGTTCTAAATTGTTGATATAGTATGGATTAAAGAATTATCAAGGACATTATTATTTAAATCTAGTTTGCATTTGCCTTAGTTTTGAGAGTTAAATCATGCTGCATTATTCACCTCTATAAAAGAAGGGATTGAACAGGGGGGGGGGGTGTCAGGGGAAAATTGTGTATATATTATTTTTGGCCATAATGGCCTCAGCAATGGAAACTTCAAATGGATGGAAATGATTTTTGTTTTGTATCCTGGGAGATTTGGTGAAAATTTTCTTTTTTAGATTGATTAGGTCCATCCTTCCACTTGCATATATTTTGCCATAAAGGAGTGGGGGAGTGAAAACTACACATTGGTAGGGTTTTTTCATCATATTTGGAGAGCAATTCCAGAGGGTTTTGGTGGCTGGAGAAAATAATTTGGGTGCTGCCTATGTTTGCTGATATAAACTAATGGTTATAGTATTATAGAGGTTTATGCCTCTGAATATATGCATGCAGTTTATATGTATCTACTCCAGAACACATACAGGCAAGGTAACTTTAATCAAGTGTTACCGTTGATTCCAAAAAACTAGATCTAAATGACATATCCACCAGAAGCAATAGACATATTTTGGAATGATGAAGGTGGATTTTATTTCTGCCCTATATACCAATGGCTTCTTAAGTCAGAACATCTTTTCAAACACTTAACTCATTCAGCAGTTATGCTGGAGCCATTTTAAGATTAAAAGGTAAGAAGTGCTAAGTGAGGAAGAAGAATATATTTTGGCATGTCTGTCACTGGAAAATATGACAGTGCATACTTGTTATCAAAGGAAATTGCTTCATTTTCTGAAGGCAGACAGTGTGGTGAAAAGCAAAGCCAGATAAGCAATATCTACATTTATGGGTGACTGGAGATCTCTTATGGACTTTTTGTGTAAAAATGAACTTGTGATTTATGGTTTAGGTAGGTTATATTATAGAAAGAACAGTAATAAGATGTACAGCAACTCCAGAGAGACATGCTATAATATATTTGTAATTATAATTGTTGTGAAGAATATTGAAAATCAGATTTTTATATCTTTCTTTTCTATTTTTCTTCAACTTTTTTTTCTTTTCTTGCACATTTTTCTTTTTTTCTTTTCTTTTCCTGTTTTCCTTATAGAAAACGTTATATTCTATTATATCCTATTGCATTAGAATAATTCTTACTCTGCTTAATCCATGCATCCACAAACTCATGATATAAACAAACACTTTTCATTGTAGGATCTCATAAGTATTCTAGTGTTTTCTCATATCTAGTTATCTGAAAGCTGCATATTATGTTTTCTATGCATCTTCATATGTAAGACATGTAACTCACCTGGAACACTCTGTCCATATTAAAAACAAACCAAGATAAATTAAAGTTATTAAAGGAAATTGAAAAGGGGTCTTAGGGTGCTAAAATGACATGTAGAAAAGACACATACCTATGTCCTGTAGAAACTAATTTGGACAAAGCCAGCTGTATCTCCAAGATTTAATTTTAAAAGATCTGTCCTTGAACTGTAATAAAATGTTTGTTCATTCATTGTGTTGAAATAGAAAATCTTTTTATTTCTCCTTACTTTTTTCTCATTTCATGTATTTATTTTATTTAAAAAATATTTTTACTGTTAAGATAATGAAATACAAAGGAAAAAAGAATGTAGTTTTAAAGGATTTCAGTTCTGATTCGCCCATTAAGGCATATGCAGTGAACATTCTTTGTTAGATATAAACAATGAGATTTTTCGGCCCGCAAATCTTTTAACATATTTACTCAGAATAAGCCTTATTCTGTTCAGTGGCTCTTAATGCATTTAGAATTTTGCCCTTGAAATATTTCAGTACTGGTGCATGCAACCAGTACAGAAATTACTGGAGCTGCTTGTTTGTTTAGGTTGTTTAATTGGAATCACCTCACAGAGTAATCATCAGCAGGTCTTATTGGGCAA
>JANHFT010005816.1:55741-68124 GCA_032467955.1 Pseudoxenodon macrops | reverse complement strand
CATGGCTGCTGCTGTGTTTTGGGGAGGGCTTATTTTCAGGGGACGGCTTATTTTAGCGCATGCACTCAAAAGCCTGAATGAGCTTATTATCCAGGGAGGTCTTATTTTCAGGGAAACAGGGTAGGAGGAGGAAGATGTGTTGGATATGTTCACTGTCTTGAATTATTTGTAAAAATAATAAAGGTGAGATACAAATAAATGAACCACCTAGAATGCACTTGACAATATCCTTGTGCTGTAGTGGTTATAGAAGTCACTGGCAAGCATATTTTTAAAGGTGGGCAACAAAGGAACAAGAGCCCTGCTTTCTGTTAAATGGAAGTTCTATGACTGGCCCACTATAGTATACATTTTCTCAAAATTCCGAGTATGACCCTCTCCCAAAAGGATACATATTCATGATGCTGAAGAATTCCAAAATACTTTTCTAGAATTTTGGAAACAAATTAAATGAATACAATAATGTTTGCTCCATAAACAAAAACACAGTTGACTATAATGGGAAAAAGTGGAAATATAAAATGTTTTGTATATGCTGTTGTAGTGGATTAAGGGGGATCTTAATTATGCTGCTGGCTAGCTGGAAGACTTTGAAATATACTGAAATACAGAGTCTGTCCTGCCAATGACAATGAGGGAAGCAGAATTCAGTGGGAGAGAAAGTTAAACGTTTCTTCATTCTCAGATACATTTGGCTGTCAGCCCTGCAAGAAGCAGAGATTTAAAGAAGCTACTTGACTTAAGAGGTCAATCCAAAAGCCTAGAAAACCTTGAGAGAATGGGAACCAATAAAGTTGGCAGGGAACATTTAATTTAGTCATGTAAAAGAAATCTATTCTGTTGATGTTATATATAGTATCTGTTTCCATGATTCTGTATTACTTTGTTAACTCAGACTGTTTACAGATCTGAGTACTAGGTTTTGAATGCAAATCTCAACCTAATTAGCTGATTACAATTACACTGGGCTCTGAAATCCTTATTTTATTCTATTACTAAAACAAAAATTCTTATTTTCTTCATTACTCCAATGATCTATCACCTAATGTTCCAAAACTGCTTGAGCCTGGCAATCCTGGCTGAAAAGTAAAAACTGGAGTCATTCATTTAAAAGTTGGTTCCTTTTGGAGAAGGAGCATTTCCTATGACCCACCAGATTCCAAGGGACAGGAAGTTAAGAGTAGGTGGCTGCAGCTTTAAACACCTCCCTGAGTAAAACTTTTTCATTTCAAATAGATGAATCCAGACTCCCAGAATTTAGATAAAGGAGGGCAGAGGGTAGAGATTACACAGAAGGATCTGGCAGCCTGTTGTGGAGGTTGATAACAAGCTCCCTTCAGCAAAACAGAAAAGAAAACCACTTTAATATGAGTGTTAAACTAGTAATCTGTGTTCATGATTCTCTGATAAATACTACTGTGTTCACTGGTAATTATTTAATACTCAGACTATGGCTCCATGATGGTGAACCTATGGCACGCGTGCCACAGGTGGCACTCAGAGCCGTATCTGCTGGCACGGGAGCCATTGCCGTAGATCAACTCCAGTGTGCATGCACGTGCTGGCCAGCTGATTTTAGGCTGGCCACACCTCCCTCCCCTCCCAGAAGTCTCCAAGCAATTTAAGGTAAGTAAAGGAGGCTCTGGGAAGGCATTTCTGGCCTCTGGAGGACCTCTGGGGGGTGGGGAAGGCAGTTTTCACTCTCCCCAGCCTCTAGGAAAGCCCCTTGAGGCTGGGGAGAATGAGAACCGGGCCTTCCAGTCCCACCAGAAGTTGGGAAATGGCCCATTTCCTGCCTCCAGAGGGCTTCAGGGTAGAGGCCATTTTCGCCCTCCCCAGGCTCCTAGAAAGCCTCTGGAGGCTGGGGAGGGCAAAAAACCCACTGTGCCATTGTATGCCAAAAGCATGGGGAGTGCGGGGCGGGGCACATATGCATGCGGGGCGGCAGGACGCATTGAATTATGGGTGTGGGTAGTGCACAGTGGGCACACACGTGCACGATCCCTCCCACAGTCCCCCACGCTTTTGGCACGCGAAGGCAAAAAGTTTAGCCATCACTGCTACAGCTGTCTCAGAATTAATGACATATCAATATGTCGTGTTCTGATAAGTTTATTACTTCTTTCATTTCAAAACCGTGCATGCTAGCTATACTGCCTGAAAGAATCTGTAAAAACAGGAAAATATTCTTTTAATTATATCTCTGACCTCAGTATTCATCCATCAAAATGTTACAAAACCACAAAATAAAGTGTTAACCTGACATGATGGATCAAGCAAAATAACTATCTTTTCTTTGGTTGCTTGGAATGTCAACATTTAATTCCTCAGCACTTACTGGCACTTACGAAAGCCACCACAAAGGCTTCACAAAATAGCTGAAATTTACTAATACTGTACAGAAATGTCTAAAACCTACACATTTCTTAAAAGAGACAACATACAGAGAAAAAGAGAAATGGCAGGATATCCTCCCCTTTTAACTTTGAAGGCATACTGTCTTTCCAGAATCTTCCAGAGAGATACTCTGATAAATACCGATATATAACAGTTTCAGGAATTACAATTCCTGACAATCTGCAGGACCAACAGCTGCCCACTTTCCAACTGATAGTATTTCTTTTTCTTTACATAAATATTTGTTCCTTTCCTAGTAGGTTTAGCTATCACCTATCTTACTCCCTAATAAGGCATCCTAAAGCCTTTTGGTGAAAGGTATTACAGGGGGAAAAACACATCAAAAAAACACTCCATTCTCGTTCTACAGCATGTTCATCTTATGAATTAAAAGTTTAATGCTACAGTAATTGGATTCATTTTATTACAGATTAATTTTTGAACATCCATTTATAGATTTATTAATTCTATAATTATTTTCTTTGGCTGGTATTTAAAATGCAGTTTCAAATTATAGCTATTGAAATGAATGAAGCTAAAGCCACAATATTGGGTGGAGGCTGGGCAGAACACAAGTAAATAGCACATAAAGGTTTCGTAGCAAGCTACAGGGTAATGAAATATCAAAATATTTGCTTGGAATGCTTATTCACAATCAACAAATATCTGGCTGCAATCCAATACTGCCAGCTTTGATGGCAATTTGATACTTGCTGTATATAGAGAAAGCTCAATGGAACACAGTAGAACTTATTTCTCAATCATTTGTTTTGTAAATTAAACCCATATAATAACCATTATGGGACACTGCTTGTTTCATGGCACTTGAATGTATTTAGGAACATGTTCATTATATGATTGATCAAACCTTATTTGTCTATTTCAGATATAAAAGATACTGCCAACATTAAACGGTAGAGAGCAGGTATCAAATATTCTTCTTTGGAAGAAAAAAAAGTTTTTCTAAGTACATACAGAGAAGCTTCGAAGTCTCTTCATAGTATCTCTAGAATTTAAAGCAAAAGAGTATACAAGTACTGTAGTCCTCAACTTACAACCATTAGTTTAATGGTTCAGAGTTATGGGGGGGAAATGACATATGACTAGTTCTGCACTTATGACAGTTGCAGCATCCCTGAGGTCATGTGATTAAATTTTGAGTGTTTGGCTACCAGCATGTATTTACGATGATTGCAGTGGCGCATGGTCCTGGGACTGTCATTTGCAATCTCCCTAGGGAGCTTCTGACAAGCAAAATGAATGGGGAAAGAAGCCAGGTTCTCTTAATGACCACATGGTTCACAACTGTGATGATTTCCTTAACAACCATGGCAAAAAAGATCATAAAATGCGAGCATGACTCACTTAGCAACTGTCTGGCTTAGCAACAGGAATGTAGGACTCAACTGGAGTCATAAATCAGGACTACCTGTAATATATTAGATCAGACAAGGTCCATTCCAACATCCATCTCCTTCAACAGTCCACAAATAGAAGTGCAACAATACTCACACGCTTGAGTTTTCCATTCCCTGGTATGAAGAAGACATCCTACTTCATAGGCAGTACTGAAGATAACAGACAGGCATTTACTGAAAGCTTCATCTTTAAGAACGTTTATTGAGGAAATTTATCATACCCCTTTTTAAAACCATTGCTACATATTGCAACAGTGATATTCAACTGCTTAGCAACACCTTACAGAAATAAATATTTGAATTCTCTGAAAGCTCTCCAATATATATCTACTAGCTTCTAATGCTCCTAAAATTCATATTGAATTTTATTTCTAACTTTACTGGAAGTTTTATTCACATTGTGTTCTTTAAGTGGTATCCTGACTACTATCAGACATTGAACTTCGCACTACATATAGGTCCAAAGACCGTAATGGTCAACATTATGTTTGAAACTGTTCCCAATCTCATCTGTACTTTGCTTCTCTGTAACTGTGTGTTACAAACACAACTAACTCAATATTAATCGTCCATAGCACCCCAACAGCTGGTTAACAGCTGATTGGCAAAAAGTTTGTGTTTCACACCCAGTATCTCACAGAAGCCATTTGCCCTTGGAAAATCAGGAGGAAATTGTAGGATAAAACCAGACGAGAAACCTTAGTTATCCAGAAAGCATCATCAAATCAATTATTTTCTAGACATGCCCATGTTTTTTTTCCTAACCCAATTCTCTCTTTGCATGCAGAGTAATAATACTGAAGGGAAACATTAACACATTGACCACTTAATATATGAATTCATAGACATTAATCTAGGTTATCAAAGTGTTTGTAGAAATAAATGAAAAAAAATCAATCATCCTGTTAAATAATTTCAGGAAGTTTGGTTTGCATTATGGCCAAAGTAAACATAATGGCATAAATGCAATGACCAACAATCTTTACGATGTTATTCCTTTTGCATAACCAAAGCAGTGTTTGGAGAGACCTAAATCTCTCAAATAATCCAGGAATAACTTTCAAGGTTTAGTGAGTGGTAGATGAGAATCAGATACATTTTATATACCCTGAATTTATTTTATCAATTTCCAGAAGTAACCTATTAAATGTTTTAGGTGCAATGAAGCATATGTAATTTTATGACTAAGCCATAATATAGTCATCTTGCTTTAGGTTAGCATAATGGATGACTCCATTATGTGTTTAGTATTTATTTGTGACTATCTCTATTTGTTCAACACAACAAAATTTAAAAAATATTGACTTAGCACTGTGTGAGATACTCTCAAATAAGCAAGTAGATATGAAAAAAAGACGTAATGGAGTGAATGGACAGGTATAGCTTCACAAACTTACTGTCAGCCAGATATTGCATCTGATTTGAATCTACATCTTCACGAGGAAGAGATGCTTTCTTTTTATAATAGCAAAAGGGAGATTTTTCTCCAGTCCTTCAGGTTTCCAGGCAAAAGAGCTTTCCTCGTTTAGGAAAGTGCAAATAATTCTCCAAGGGAAAGGAAAAAAATCAGTAATGGCTCCTCTGGTAAAAGGAACAACTTCAATGGAGAGACATTCTAACCAAAAGCTTCAGAGCCTTCAATTTTCCTTTATAGTTTTCTGCGAGAAACCCATTTCACCTCCTTTACTATTGTTTTTTTTTTATAATTACTTAAATCTAAAAAGGGAACTTTATCTCTTTCCCTTTTTTAGAAAAATGAAGCTTAGTTTTGATTTTTCTTGAAAGACTGTTTTCTCTTTAAGGGGGAGGGCAAGAAAAGGACCTATGCCTCCATACTACAGGGTCCGCAGATGTTACTATATAGTTTGATTTTAATTTCTCTCTTTTTCAATTTGTCCAAAAGACAATTCAGGTTGTGAAGCCCTGTCTCTTTTAAATATCAGGATATCAGTGATCCATTCACTAGAACAGGGATCTCCAACCTGGCCAACTTTAAGCCTGGAATTCTTCGACTCCCAAAATTCTGGGAATTGAAGTCCGCCAGGCTTAAAGTTGCCCAGGTTGGAGACCCCTGCACTAGAAGAAAGACTGTAGTTGTATGAACAACCAAGCTGTATAGCAAGATAATGGAGCCCAAAGGAGTTCTGAGAGGAGTTAATATCCCCAACTTTTCATATCACAGATTACAATGACTGGATAAATGGAACCTGTCACTCAGCCAATGATAAAACTGTCTCCTCTCAGCCAGATACCTAAATGAGGGCGTGCAGCATGGAAAAGCATGATGCTTTAATTGTTCCATCTGTCAACCAAGAAGAAAGGAAGAGTGAGATTTGGGTAGAAGGACATATCAAAGAAGAGCTCTGAGGCTACCCAAGTTATACCTACTAGTAATTAGAGTGAGTGGTTTAAATAACAGTTATTTCAGCTAAAGAAAAGTAAAAACATTACTAAATAATAACACCTGTATCCAAGTAGAAACACAGTTTTATTACAGGTATTCCTTGACTTAAGCCATAACTGAGCCCAGAATTATGGGCTTAAGTCATGGCAATTTTATATGTGTCACATGACTGTGGCAGTCATTAAATGAATATAGTCATTAAATAAATAAATTTTCTTCTATAAGCATTTTTGGCGGAAACTGAAAGTAAATGTTGAAAACTGGCAAAAAACACCGCAAATCGCAATTGCGTGATGGTAGAACATGGAAAACAGAGGTAAATGTGAGCCTGTTGCCAGATATCCAAAATGAGATTATGTGATCATGGAGTGGGTTGTCACAAGAAGACCCACGAGGTCTGTTGTAACTTCAAACAGTTGCTTAGTGACTGGTCATTAAGCAAGGACTAACAACAGACTTACAATTTAGTATTGGGAAAAGCTAATTTCAAAGGATCTTTTCAAGTTGAACGATAAAGTTTGGTTTTATTTTTATTTCTGAAAACATCTTAGCTATTCAATTTGCATCCTCTTTCATTTGGAAACTCAGGATAGTGTATATGGGATTCCCTCTTCCTATTTTTCCCCATAACAGCAACCTTGTGAAATAGTATGGCTGAGAGAAAATAAGTGGCTCGTGGGCTGTGACTGAAGGATGAGTAGAACCTGGATCTCGTCCCAGTATCAGTTCATTGTCTTACCCTGCCCTCTGGAACATTCTCCCTTCAGAAATTAGAATGCTCTCGACTCTGTTGGCCTTTCATAAACCTTGAAAGCCTGGTTATGTGCCCAATCCTGGAACCGTAGTATGTTAAGGGTCCTGTTTCATGGTCACATTCATATTTATGGTTATAATTTCTCTCAGTAGCTCTGTCTATACATATCATTATAGATTTCTATTATGTTTGGCTTTAATTGGTTTTACAATTGTTCACTGCTCAGGGTCACTTGGTTGATAGGCAAATTGAATAAATAAACAAAAAACAGGACAAGGAGAAAACGTGGTTTCAAATTATAGCTTTGTTGCTTCTATGGAAGTAGATCACATGTTACACTAAGGTAGAAAAAGCACAATATGGGAACTGGCCTTGTTTCACTTGCTTGAAGTTTTATTTATATTTACTTCCTTAATGCTTTTTATCTCACATATCCAGGCTACACACCTATATCTGCTTGTTATAGTATTGTGGAAATTTCTTTTGCTCTTTTATATACATTTAATGCAGAGGAAGGCAACCACTTTAACGCTGCAGGCTGCACACTTATGTGGTAAACTGTAATAATAATAATAATAATAAAAAAAAAGGCCTGGCACAAAAGAAAAAAGTAGGGACACGATAAAAGAGGTATATCACTATGTATTAATTTTATTCACATCATTGAAAGCTGCTCAGAGTAGTCACATGGTGACATAAGCAGCAAATAAATGTAACAAATAAAAAAATCTATAAAAAGAAAGATTTGTGGCATAGGGCTTGTTATGGATACCTATAGCTATGCATCTGAATACATTTTATTTATAATCTATTTAGGATTTTTATTACTACATTTATCAAGCAGCTCAGCCTGAAAGAGAAAATAATACTTTTCTGATATCACCTCTTGTAAGTAACTATACTTTGCATTGATAATTAGAGCTTAGTATTCTTGGAAAGCCAGCCCTGCAAGTCTTATTTTCATATATAATAAACAGGAACCACATTAAACAGGTTTAGAAACTTGCTGTGCAGTAGTAACCTAATTTGCAGGGAAGGAGTGGGGGAGAGGCATTTCTTCGCTCCAAAGTTCAATTTCACTAATTCATACTATGCTAATTTCACTTTATGCAAAATCATAAACGACACTGTCAACAAGTAGACATAATTAGAGCAAGAATGTTTTTGCTCCCAAGACTCTCATTCACTCGGACTCTTGAGTGGCCATCTCTAGTGACAAGAATGTTGTTCAGATTCCGTGCTCAAATGGAATCATCATCTTGGCTGTGACTATTGGTCTATGTGCCAATTATAAATCAAGCTTGCTTACTTGCTGCACTTGAATATAAAATGCTTACTAGGTGGCTCTGGAGTTCCTGCAGTGCTCTGGTAAAACAGTTTTTAAAAAAATCTAAAAACAGAAACCCATAATGTTGTATTAGTGCTGGTGCTGACTTCAGGATCAGAATACCTGGTCACAATTCTAGTCTCATACAGGTAGTTCTCGACTTACAACAGTTCATTTAGTGGCTGTTCAAAGGTACCATGGCACTGAAAAATGTGATTTATGATCGTTTTTCCACAGTTACGACCTTTGCAGCATCCCCATGACCATGTGATCAATATTTAGATAGATGCTTGGCAAACTGGTTCATATTTATGACCGTTGCTTTGTCCCAAGTTTATGGGAACCCTTTTTGTGACCTTCTGACAAGCAAAGTCGATGGGGAAGCCAGATTCACTTAACAACTATGTTGCTAAATTACAATGCAGTGATTCACTTAACAACTGTGGAAATAAAAGTCATAAAATGGGGCAAAACTCACTTAACAAATGTCTCACTTAACAACAGAAATGTTGAGTTCAATTTCAGTCGTAAATTGAGGACTATCTGTATTTGAACTATTAATCTACTTTCTGCCCTAATAAACACATTTAGGATTTAGTCATCAAGGTCTATGTCACACATTGGAGTCCAGGGTTAAGGGTGTCAAACTCGTGGTGTCACAGCAGCGTCATGTGATGTATTGCAACTTTCCCCTTCTCTAAACTGGGCAAGGCCAGAGCGTGATGCATCCGGCGCGCAGGGCATGAGTTTGACAGCCCTGGTCCAGGGCATCTCTGGTTCATTCCTGCACACAGCATAACATGTTCCCAATTAATGTATTACCCAGCAGCCTTTCTCAAACTTTTACCCTGGAGGAACCCTTGAAATGATGTTCAGGTCTCAGGGAATATTTGCATGTGTGTGTGTGTGTGTGTGTGTGTGTGTGTGTGTGTGTGTGTGTGTGTGTGTGTGTGTGTGTGTGTGTGTGTGTGTAACAACAGCATATTTGCAAGCCAGCTGTTGTGTAACGGCATGTAAATATTTCCATTCCTGAAAGTGGGTTGGCATCATGTGGCACACAAAATTCAAAAAAGGATTATTTTTTCATCACAATCCCTTACCAAACCCTAAGTGACCTCTTGAGGAAGCCCAACTGAGAAAAGCTAGTCTATAAAAACATGCTGACATCTAAATACAGATACCAATCAAATGTAGTACCAACTACGATCCCCAGTCCTACAGCATGGATTCTCCCAGGGACAAAATGTGTGAGGTGAGTCCAAAGATGATCAATACAAGAAAATAAATCTCTCTGAGGGGTCTCATTTGTGAAATGAACTGAATGTTTAAATTGCCTGGGTGTAACTTAGAACTGCAGACAATACAAATGACTAGACAAATACTGTAATGAGCAGCAATCCACAATTCAGTGCCAGGATAATACCAGACACCTTTTTTAATTAGACCCAACATGAGGTGAATACAGTATATTGAAGATCTGATTAAGCAAACAGAGCAGTCACAACTGAAATTAGAGATTGGTATGACAGTATTACATAGCCACTCATAAAACCCATTGACAAGCCTCATGTTGAGCAAACACTGCAACTTCATTGCTCATTGAAGAAAAATCAACAGCAGATATGAAAGGAAAAAAGTAAGAGTTTACATATTAAAAAAAAGAATTTAAAACTTGTAAAAAAATAACATTTAAACAAAACGAACCAAAGTTTTTCACAATTTCAATGTTATTATTATTTTTCTATGGTGGTTTTGAGACTTAAAACAGAAGCACCAAATCAACTTTAGCCTTAACTTTTTTCCCATAAAAATATAGGGTGAGCAGTTCCTATCGAAGTAACTGGTATCTGCTGTTTATTTAGTTAAGAATGAAGTCTTTATTCAAGTGTTTGCAATAAACAGTGTTGACATTGTTTCAAATAAAGACAATCAGCAATTTTGAACATGCTATCCCTCTAGGGGTCATAGTACCTGTAGCTATTTGAAGCAATATATGAAAGGGAAAGCACAAAGTTTGGTACAATAAAGCAGGGATGCTTGAGGATACGTTAGAAAGTATAGGGTGCCCTCTTCCATTCTTCCTGGATGTATTTACAAATTAGAAGCTACCTACCACATTCTGCCCTTTTCCCAAATTTTCCTCCATAGCTGTCAAACATTTTAAAATATACTTTATACTTTAAAATATTTAAAGTGCATATATTTTTGAGTCAAATTCAACAACTGCTTTTCAATCCCTTTTGGAATTTATTTTTAATGAATAAATAGCAAACATACAAACTAAAAACCCATGATAGCTTACCATGCTTACAAAAAAGAAGAGCAATGTGGCAGACCTTATTAGACTATTAGAACGTAAGCTGACAGTCACCCACAGATCTATTCTGGCACTTCATCCCATATAACAGTTATGTGGAGGAGGATCCAAAGTGAATTCATAGGAGAAATTCAAAGTCTAATGTCCGTTCCCCACTTCACTGCACAGGCATACATCTCCTTAAATAGGCACACTGTTTCATAGTGATTCATAGCATACCCGTGGCAAAGAACCATACTTGATAGGAAGACTTACCAAGACTGTGTTAGTGCAATACATTGAATCAAAAGCTAGTTAACCATATTTTAGCTTAGCATACTGAATCAAACTCAGTGCATGTAATTAATCTAGGGTTCAATGAGCTCACAATTCAGGAAAACTAAGTTCCATTAACCTTGGATTTTCGTGTCATGTGAATACAGTCAAAGTAGTCATTGAAAATTACCATATACAAGCTCTGTTTCTTAAAGCTCAAGAAGGTATTATGTAGTATGGCAAACATAGAGAAGACATTCTACTTGAAGTAAAGTGCCCTCAACATGTTTTGTTTTGCTTGTTTATCATTACAGTATATGGATGTTTCTTATAAGGATACCTTTATGGTTTGTACTCTGTTTATGCTGTCTTTCTTCACCCATAACTGGAACAACATGTTCATAAACCTCAACAGCTGCCAATAAACAGCCTCTGACTTCCCTTCCACACCCAGCCAGTTTCTATCTTCATTCTTTATCTGCCACATCTCATTTTCCCCACAAACTCTACTACTAACTTCTAGTCTTTCCAATCAGCAACAGTATAACTCCTTAACACTACTGTAGAAGCAGCATAACTCCTTAAGACTACTTAGAAAAGCTAAGAGCAGTGAAATGTTAAGGCACACACACAAAAAACACAACTCATTTTTAACTGTACAATAAAACCTTTAATCATATAAGGATTTGTAAGGTAAGGATTAATCTAAGACATAATGGCCAAATATAAAGCATCTTTCCTCAACTTTGCAACCTCTTCATGAGCTGCAGTCCAAGGTCCCAGAATTCAAATCCAAAGAAAAATGGACAAGAATAATGTGGTGCAAATCACAACACCCTGGATGGATGCTAGGCCAGGAAAAACAGTACTCCGTCCATCCCCTTGAGATGGTGCTTTATTGAGTCCAAAGTGTAGATCATTTACCCAAACTAAGTACTCAATATGATATGACTTGGAAATCAAAACATTCTGGGAGGGAGTACTGAAGATAATTGGTACAGAATTTCTTTTTCTCCTTACTGTATCTATATGAGCACATTCCACACAGCTACCTATGCACTGCTACTCTTCATGTGCCTACAGAAGCAGAGTACTCAACTTTATGATGCCAGAAGAAAATCTGTTCCATTGCAATGCAATCTGCAATTGCCCAGAAGATGAATTCAACTCACTATACTTCCGAATAGATCAAATTCCACATTGTGCAAGAAAGGTTCACTCATCCTCCCAACAGAGAAACCTTACTGTCCTGGGGCCTTCTTTAAATTCCACTCATTTCAATAGGAAGCAGCTGAAGGAAACAAAACCCGTAGATCTGCAAGATCTCAGATAGATGATAGGTAGGAAGGTAGGTAGGTAGGTAGATAGATAGAGATACAGATAGATGATAGATAGGATGATAGATAAGATGATAGCTAAATGATAGATAGAAGATAGATAAGATGATAGATAGATAGATAGATAGATAGATAGATAGATAGATAGATAGATAGATAGATAGATAGATAGAT
>JANHFT010005816.1:42173-55641 GCA_032467955.1 Pseudoxenodon macrops | reverse complement strand
GATAGATAGATAGATAGATAGATAGATAGATAGATAGATAGATAGATAGATAGATAGATAGATGATAGACAGATAGACAGACAGACACACACGCACACAGAACTTCTCCATAGGCTTTTAAAACTATATCGTTATTTCTTTTTTAAAAGCCTATGAGAAATCTGGAGGACGGAGCATCAAAAAACCACCTGCACTTAAAAAGGATCCCATGCCGCCCATTCAGGGAGCTCCGAAGCGAGAAATATTTCATCACCGAAGCCCAAACCGCAGATCTGCTTTCATTTCCGCCTCTGTCAGGATGGGGGGGGGGAGCCTTTGGGGCAGCTCTTTCACATCCTGTTTTGTTTTTGTGTTTTTTTTTAAAGCCCAACAGAACACAACACAACACCCCCGCGAAGCAGGTGAAACGCGCTTGGCGATACAATTCTGAGGATACTAGGAAGAGCGCGCAAACCTTTCGTGCCGGGCGGATCGAGCCAACCCGACCTGGGCTCGACAGCGTCTCCCAACCGAGCGCCACCTGCGTAAGGCGCGCTCCGGACCACCGAGAAAACTGACCGGGAAAGCTGCCTCTGTCGGCAACGCTGCCTTTCCTGGAAGGACGCCCACCCGCCCGTTGACTTGCACGGAAAAGTCCCAGCTGCTGATTTATTTTTTTCCCCCTCTCACTCGCTTCAAGATCCCACGCTCCACATACCAAAAAAAAACACCAAAAAAAACAGAAGGCGAAATCCTAAAAGCCTTACCGCCACAAACCGGGGTCAGCACGCTGGTGGCAAAACAAGACGGCCAAGCCCAGGAGCGGTTTGGAAAGCTGGCTCCGGCCGCGGCTCCTTCTCTTTTACCCGGGAGCCAGGCGCATGCCGCCGGTTCCTTCCCCTCTGGTTACGCGCGGCGGAGTGCGCGCGGCTCTGACTGCCCTTAGACGGGACTCGCCCGCCTGCTCTGCTTTGCTCTGCTTTGCTTTGCTCGTGGCGAGCCGAGGGCGGCTGGGCGGGCCTTCCAAGCCGAGCTCTTTCTGCCAATGGGAAGGCGCCGAGAGGGAGTTCTGTCACACCGAACTTGCACGCGGGAGCGCCGAGAGCGACTTTCCGTTTTGGGACTTTGGAAGAAATACTGCCTGATCATTAAAAAAAAAAAGAAAAAAAAGTTAGGGTTGCAACCGAGGGAGGGATGGAATGAGGGAGGAGGTTCAACACCTGTTATAAGCTAGCCAGTTCCATAACTCAAGATGCCACCGGGCCCCTTTTTAAGACTCGAAGCTGCCCGGGGGCAAAAGATTGATTTGACTGGCCCCATTTATTCCCAGCACCTTCCTGTGAGTGACAGGGCCTTGTTTGTCTCCTTCTTGTTTATCGCCCACTGAAGTCAACGCACCAATAAATAGGATCCTCCTTAGATAGTATTTCGTTTTATTTTTAAGGTACTCTTTGTCTAAATGAAAAGCATCCATCCGTCTAAGGGTTGAGGATAATTCTTCCAATACAACAAATTATGATTATTATTATTTTAAGTTCTCTTTCCAGATGTTGGTTTGTAAACTATGTTCGGAAAGTACATCCTGGCTTACTTTTTTTTTTTTTACATGCCATCAAATAGTTTTCAACTCCTAGTAACCACCATGGAGATTTTCTCCATGATGGTTTGGCATTGACCTGGGTTTTCAGATCTTTTATGGTTTATCCCTGGCCACTGTAACTAAATCCATCCACTTTGCTACTGGCCATCATCTTCTCTTACCTTCCATGTTTCCCAGCATAGAGTCTTATCCAGAGAACTAGGCCTTGCATAATACATATACAACATGGTAATTTGTGCCAAGGCTTTAGTCTAGTAATTATAATTATCACAATGTATTATTCTTATATGCTGCTCTGAGAGAAATGGCTTCTTCCTTAATAATCATGCATAGCACAATGACATTAAATTGAAATATTTTACCATAATATGTGCAAGGCACCTGAATTTTCTGTTTGTAGCAAAGAACTGGGAAAAGACACTCTCCCTTGTTTCTGTTTAGTTATTTTAACTTGCCTCTGAAACAAAGTTTCCTTTATTATTGTTTATGCCTCACTTTCACTGCAGATAGAGAAACAAGTGATAACATGACCTAATTATTCCTGGTATGTTTCATATTATTGCTTTCTAGAAATAGCTTAACACATTTGTGCTTAACATCACTGTGAAATATAAACATTTGCAAGTATAGGAATTCAGAATTCCTAAAATTAGTTGCACTAAGTAATATGTTTTAATATCCATTGATTCCCACCAAATTACAGAGTGGAATATAGAATGATTTAGTTACAGTCACATGAAGTTTTACAACTAAGAAAATTGTAGCATTGTATTTAAACATTTCAAAAAGCAGGGATAGAATAAATTGTACCAATCAATATCGAGCTGAAAGGGAACTTGGAGGTCTTCTTGCCTAGCCCCCTACTCAAGCAGGACACTCTATAGCTGGGGTGTCAAACTCACGGCATCATGGCAGTATCAGGTGATGTATCAAGACTTTTTCCCCCTTCGCTAAACTGGGCGTGGATGTGTCCAACATGTGACGCATCCAGCCCGTGGACCAGGAGTTTGACAGCCTTGCTCTATACCATTTCAGACATGTGACTGTCCACTCTCTGCTTAAAAACCTCCAGAGATGAAGCACCCACAACTTCTGAAGGCAAGCTCTTCCACTGGTTAATTGTCCTCACTGTTAGGAAGTTTCACCTTAATTCCAGGTTTTTTCTCTCCTTGATTAGTTTTCATCCATTGTTTCTTGTCATGTCCTCTGGTGCTTTGAAAAATAAACCCCTCTTCTCTGTGGAAGCCTCTCAAATATTAGAATACTGCTGTCATGTCCCCCCTAGCAGAGGTGGGTTCTGAATCTTTGTACTGCCAGTTCGCTCAGATTGCGCCTCGAGCGCATGCGGGGCAAGCATGCACAGAAGCAAAATTTAGCTTAATCCAAAATGGCTGCGCCCACAGAGATACCAAAGGAACCGGCTCCATGACGTCATTGCGGAGTTACTACCTACTCTATAGAACCGGGTAGAAATGGTAGGAACCCACCTCTGTCCCCTAGTCCTTCTTTTCTCTAGACTAGCCAAACACAAATCCTGCAATCATTCTTCATATATTTTAGCCTCCAAGCCTGTAATCATCTTAGTTGCTCTTCTTTGCACTTTTTCCAAAATGTCAACATTTTTTTGTAATGTGGTGACCAAAACTGGATGCAGTATTCCAAGGGTGGCCTTACTAAGGCTTTATAAAGTGTTACTAATACTTCACGTGATTTTGATTCTATGCCTCTGTTTATACAACCAAGGATTGCATTAGCTTTTTTGGCTGCTGCCGCCCACTATTAACTCATGTTTAAGTGATTGATACTAAGACTCCAAGGTCCCGCTCAGAGTTACTGTTTTTGAGCCAGATTTCACCTAATCTGTACTTGTACTTTTAGTTTTTCCTACCCAGGTGTAAAACCTTGCTTTTCTCCACATTAAGTTTTATTTTGTTGGATAGAACTTTTTGGTGGATAGTATGCTTTACATCTGACTTAACAGTTTTTAAATCACCACTGTGCCAAAATAACAGTAACTGTAATGAGAACATTTTAATCATTTCAGTGATGGCTGGATGATCTAAATGAAGACACTTTAAGTCACCTAAAAGTCAGAAGGTTTAGAGATACTGGCCATATCTACATGATAAGATTGTTTCATCAAGAGTAAGAGTCACCAATTGTTTCTGGAGGCTAAGACAGACAGTATGGTCTTTTACTTAACCTTGGCTCCCTGCCAGATTTTTCCTGCTTTTGAATTGAAAGTTCAATACTAGTGTTTTCCAGCTCATGCTGATTTGATATAGTGCTCCAGTTTGCCTACAGGTAGTCCTCAACTTACAACTTTTTTGTTTAGCGATTGCTTGAAGTTACAATGGCACTGAAAAAAATGGCTTACAACTGGTCCTTCCACTTATAATCGTAGCAGCATCCCCATGGTCATATGATTAAAATTCTGGTGCTTGGTAACTGGCACGTAAGTATGACGATTGCAGCAACCCAGGGTCAAGTGATTACCATTTGGGAGCTTACCAGCTGGCTTCCCAGAAACAGTGTGGGACGCTAGATTTGCTTATGATTTACTTAACTCAGGGCTGAAATCAGGTTCTGACAGGTTCTGGAGAACAGGTAGCAGAAATTTTGACTAGTTCAGAGAACTGGCAAAAACCACCTCTGGCTGGCCCCAGAGTGGGGAAGGAATGGAGATTTTGCAGTATCCTTCCCCTGCTACGCCCACCAAGCCCCACCATGCCCACCAAGCCATGCCCACAGAACCGGTAGTAAAAAAAATTGGATTTCACCACTGACTTAACTGCAGTAATTCACTTAACCATGGGGGGGAAAAGGTCGTAAAATTGGGCATAACTCACTTAACAACCAACTTCCTTAGCAACAGTGCTAACTGTGGTCATAAGTTGAAGACTACCTGTATTGTATTCCAGTGTGTTTAGAGGCCCTTACTTCCTTTTTCCAGCTATTCCTCAAGGAAGTTTGCTGCAGTTAACATTTCAAATCTTTCTTGGTAGTTACAATATTTGTTTAGTATGAACAGGATTCCCAGGTTAAAACTCAACAGAAACATTTAATTACTATTTTCCTTTTCCTAAGCTTCCTAGTTATTTTTTTATTTTATTTTTTTAAAGTCTGATCATTTGTAAACCATTTCATCACTTTTCCAACCACCTGATCTAGATAGGAGGTTTTGAGAGAAGTAAACAGACTAATTAAAAGTACATTCCTTCAGGTTTCAAATCATGGACATTCTGCAGGTCAAGCATTATAATAAACATGAGACTGAGGAAAAAACAATAAAACAAGCTGCAGCAAACCTTGAGGAAAAGCTAGAAAATGTAAGAATGTTTTATTGTTTTTTTTATTTCAAAGTTGTTTGTTGTGTTATGTGCATTTTGACACCTTATTTTTATATATAAATCTAATTATTTGATTTTATATACAGTATGTATAAAACATTGCTTGGAATAATACGCGTACATCCAATTTTTATGTAAATAGTTTCAAATGACTAACAAGTAACGTAACACACGAAATGTATTTGAAAGTTAGAGCCATTTTATTACTTCCTCTTTCCTCCTTCCACCATAAGATAATGCTATGCCTTGAGTTATTTGTAAAAATTATAAAGGCAGGCTATAAACAAACAAAAACATAAGTCTCAACAGTATTTCACATCATGCTTTAAACACAGATTTTGGTTTTGCTAAAAGTGTCTTTCGAACATGGAAACGCCATTTCTGGTTAACTATAATCAAAATTTAAAATCAAGTTCAGTGACTAAACTTCAGCTGTAGTTGAAGAGCCACACAGGACAGGGGTGAGTATATTTAGCAGTATTGTGTGAATATCCTGTTCTAGTAAAATATTTTAAAGGAAGAAAATGGGCTAGTAGTAGGCATGTAGCTTCTATTGTGGTGTATTTCAGTTGAATTGTGATGTATGCATACAGGGGTGGGCTTCAAATTTTTTAGCAAGGGTTTCTCTGGACATGGCCAACAGACGTGGGTTCCTACCAGTTCTATCCAGTTCTATAGAACCGGTAGTAACTTGGCGATGACATCATGGAGCCGGTCCTGTCAGCGGCTCCATGGGTGCCGCCATCTTGGATTTTTGACCGCTATGTGCATGTGTGCCTTTCTGTTTTTCGTCCTCCCTAAGCCTCCACGCATACTTACTAGCATCAAAAACGGGCCGCGTGAGGACTCCTGGGAGGGGAGGGGTGGAGTGGGCAGAGCCAGCCAGGAGTGGGATTTGCGGGTTCTCCAAACTGCACAGAATTCTAGCTAGAGGTTCTCCTGAACCCCTGCAAACCCCGCAACAGCCCACCCCTAATCAAAGCTCTAAGTAAGAATAGCAAAAGTCCAGTTGAGTAAGAAAAAGTCATAGAATTTAGAAATGATTCACCCTATGTACCAAATATATTTTATATAATACTGCATTCTTATGCTCATTTTCCTAGAAGCAAAATCTATTGAAAACAATGGACCATACAAGTCAAAACTTCCACTTTAAATCTGTTAACATCTTGTCAGACATCTGCAAGCTGCATATCTGCTACCAGATATTTCTCCCTGTAAATTGATTCTTTTTTCATCAGCACAAATGGCTTTTTCTTTGTTTCGTGTGATCAGAAGAATTAAACACCAAGAAAATATTCTGCTTTTTAAAAAAACCACTTCTATCGACCTAAGCCTAGTACATAAAATTATCTGCTACGAAGTTCTACCTGTCAATGAATACTTCACCTTTGGACTCATTTCCCACAGAAAAGAAAACAGCGGGAGCCACAAAACCTGGGTGGGTGTGGCCAACTCGATGTCACTCACTTCTACCAGTCACATGATCCCCCCTAGCCAGGCCTACCCAGCCGGTCATTAGGACAGAGAACCGGTTGTTAAAAAAACATAGGGAACCACAAAATCCTTTTGACATCTCTCCCTCCCTCCCTCCTCTCTCTCTGTATCTCTCTGTCTCTGCCCTGGCCGCTTCTCCATCCCTTGCCATCGCCTTTATCTTCTCAGGCCAGGCGAGGAGTGACTGAGAGGGAAGGGTGAGGGGCGGGGCCAGCCAGTGGTGGGATCATTTGACAGAGAGCCACAGCAGAGGGCCCAAAGAGCCGCATGCGGCTCTGAAGCCGCAGGTGCTGACACCCACCTTAGACTGTACTGTCGGCCTCACCCCATTCCTAAGAGATCTTTAAGGGGCGTACATAAGCAATCTAGCATGCCTACCATCCCTGTCCTAATATCCCCTTTTATTTGTATCCATTTCATGTATTCATAATCATGTTGATACCTATATCTGTTATCTAGTACATGCTTGATGAATTAAATAAATAAGATAAGATAAATATCTATGCTATGGGCTATGTTACTCTTTGTATTTGCTCATCTTTCATAGTTATAAATAAATTATTACTATTTATTTTATATCATATTCTCCATGTCACCAAGGGATCTGAACTTTGTAATTTAAGATTTTATTTATACTTTGAACTTCTCATAATGTACCTGGAAGTTCAGAGTTTAATTATAAAGCACTTGCTTTTTTAGGAAGGTGACTACACAGCTACGTATGCAGAATAAATACAATGTAAAATGGTTTGTTTTTTCGTTTGTTTTTACCAGGGAAGTGATAATTAGTCTGGTCTAACTGCCATTGCCACTCTTAAATTTTGTAGCAAGTTCTAATTAGTACAGTTCTTGACACAGGTTTTCAAAAATATTGAGCTTGACAGTGATGGCCAATAGGCAGGCTCTTCATTATACTGCTACCATAAAAATAGCATATTGTAGCTTTTGTGTTTGGTGCTATGCTATAATTTACAGTAGTGGAGTTGCCATGAAGAGAAGTGGGCAGCTATATAGGAGCTGAGATGGTGTAGTGGCTAGAATGCAGTATTGCAGGCTAACTCTGCCCTTAGCCCAAAGTTTGATCCTGATAGCCTCAAAATCAACTCAGCCTTCCATCCTTCCAAGGTCTGCAAAATATAGGACCTAGATTGTTAGGGGCAATATGCTGACATTGTAAACCACTCAAAGAATGCTATAAAGCACTATGGGGCAGTATATAAACCTAAGTGCTATTAGCAATAGCAATAAGACTTACCTATATATCGCTTCATAGTGCTTTACAGCCCTCTCTAAGATGTTTATAGAGTCAGCATATTGCCCCCAACAATCTGGATCCTCAGTTTTCTGACCTTGGAAAGATGGAAGGCTGAGTCAACCTTGAGCCTGGTAAGATTCAAACTGCCAAATTGCAGTCAGTTTGCAGTCAGCAGAAGTAGCCTACAGTAGTGCATTCTAACCAAAGTGCCACCACGGCTCTTAATATTAATATTGCTATCACTATTAAGATATTAGCTTAATTAATTGTCATTAACATAGTCTTACCTTACATTTCCAATCATCTATTAAAAATGTCCTTCAGGACTATTTCAGCCAGCTCAAATTTAAGCTCATTATACTTACACTCTTAATCACATGAACTTAATTCTTTTTCTTAATTGTGGCTTATTCACAGATTATATTGCCAAGATAATTTCTAGTTTATGGTCTCCCAGCAACATTATAGCTGAAGCAGTAATCTTGCAATAGAAAAACCATTGTTTAAAACTCATAAAGATAAACAGAGGAAATGTCCATGGGAATTCAAATAAATACAGTTAGTATTAATCTCAGTTTTCTTTGGAATCGCAAAGAGCATAACTGTTAGGAAAGAGCCAGATGAAAGCGTCTCAAATGACCACTTCCTTTTCTTTCTGTTGGCAAATAACAGCTCCATGGTGATATTAGACTTATTCTTTCTTATCATTAAGAAAGCAATGATGTATTCATGTCTGCTGGCCCAGTCTGACTGGTTCAATTTGAAAACAACTGATTAGTTTAAATTTAATGTGTCATTCAGATCAGGAGTGGGTTCTAACTTACCTCACCGCCGGTTTGCTGCCTCCCGTGCCGCGTGGACGTGTGCATGCGCAGTAAAAAAAAATACCCCCCCCAAAAAAAGGCCAAAAACAAGGTGGCTATGCATGAACAGTGCCAGAAATTCGGCCTTTTGCACATGCGCATAAGAAAAAAAAACCGAAAAAAAATAAAAATAATTATTTTTTTTCAAACAAAATTTTAAAAAAAGATGGCAGCGCCCACGAAGCAGAACCAGCTTTGTGACATCACCAGCGGCCTACTACCTACTCGGTAGAACCGGTCCGAACTGGTAGGAACCAACCTCTGATTCAGATGCAGAACACATAGTATTTCTGTTTTCAGCTAATCAGAAAAACATAAATTGCATTATATTTGTTCAAGGCTATTTTTTCTGGTTAGTTCAGATGAAAACTAAGCCATATTCTGCATTTGGACCAAACATGAAATCCCAAACTAAATGTTATCAACTTGGATGCCTTTTAGATATGTGATCTTCAATTCCAAAATACTTTGTCCACCAAGGTCACTGCCTAAATTCTAATGCTGAATGTCCAATTATTTGGATGACGCCAAGACTGAGAAAACCTGCTCTGAACTCATGATTATTTTATTTTACTGTTTACTTATTTTGTAAGTTACTTAATCAGAATAACTCAAAGCTACATACAGAAAGTTAATGACAACCAAAACAAACCAAAACACCATACCAGAGATATACAAAACATACAAAAGAATTAAAATGCAAGATCACAAAATGCCCTGCCCCATTTTTAGAATCAGTTTTGTTAAAAAAAGATCCCAAAATGGACCTTGGGCAGTAATCTTAAATGAGGAAGTACAATTCATCCAAGATTAGAGACTGAGACAGGAAAGCAGATCTGTGGGTCCCTGATCTCAACAGCCGCTCACATTATGAGAGATATGTTGGACTTCAGTTCCCATCAACCTTAGCCAAGGAAAACAATGCCATGTATTATAGAATACATATGGCTCCAGATGGGAAAAGTAGTTCTACCCATTTAGCTGGAAGGAAGCTCTATTGTGCATAATGGGATGCCTTCGATATAAACTTCTATCCTGTTCAAAGGCATTGTCCAGTTGTGAGTATGGAAGAACAATATTGTCTCTTGAAGGATGATGGTATTTCGATATTTTTCTTTTTCTTTCCAGTAATTAGTATTAGGAGAATAAATTTTGCAAGACAAATTTCTTGGGACTTATAGGTGTGAAAACTAGTCATAGACTCTCTGGTGAGAATGCCATATTCTTTGTATCATCTGCCACTTTCTGAACATTCTGTCTTCTTTCTGTCAGAAGTGGCACTTTTTCTCTAGTCTTTTCCTTTTGCTTAATTGAATAATTTGGAGAAATATAACAGGCATTGAAAAAAGAGAATAGACTCAAATGAGAATGGATTGCAGTCATTCTTCAAAATCTGAACTGGGTTTCTCACAGAATCAAACCACCTGGCCTGATTTCCTGTCTCCAGTGAGATCAGAAACATATCCTGGAAAGCATCCGGTTCTCTCTTCCGACTGCAATCCAAAGAGACAAGCATAAATGACAGAAAAACTGTCTCTCAGGAAGCTCAGCCCTATGACGAGTTTTCCCTCTTGGTGTATCTCTTTTTTAAAGTCTTTATAGCCTGCCCCTCTCCAGAGGAATTTGTGTCAGGCTTACAATCCATAGAAATAAAATAAAATTTAAACGCAGCTCAATTAATTCATTAATTTTAAAAGCCATGTGGTTGCAAACATAAAATAATAGCTACACTTCAGGGGCAAACAAGATAGGTGGGCTCTGAATGCTAAATTCTAAATCCAGGGTAGCAAAAGACAGTTTGTGACAACAACAGCCTGGACCCCAGGGACATTCTAAAGCCAGGATGCCAGAGGAGGCAAGGCCCTTTCCAACATTCCCACATAATGAACTTCCCTCTGTCATAGGATGCTGAAAATCTTAACATAGGATGCCTATGGGTCTTAATGTGCTGAGAGATGTGAACTGCTATTTTCTTTCAGGTACTATGTTTCTAAACTGCTCATTATTTTAATTGCCATTATGGAAATCTTGAAGTTATCTAGTTTCTGACAGGAGCTTCACTGCCTCATTCTGCAATGAGCTTCAATTTCTAAGTCCTCTTTGAGGATGGGGTGTGTTCTCAATGCACAGACTATTTGGATAAGCGCTGCTGGCATTGATTGATTGCTTATGTGTCATCAAGTCATTTTCAACTCTAGCGATCACATAGAGAGATTTTCTCAATGTTATCCTGGCATAGTTGGCTGAATTTATTCCAAGCTACTAATGCCACATGGGGTCAAGTCACTTTCCTCCAACTGAAATATTTTTTCTCTTTATTTAGTCACAAACTCTAGTTACAAGATACAACTGCTCACATATGTTGGGTTGATGAAGAATTAAGAGAGCTCTATAATGATCAGTGTTCAGTCCTACGCCAGCCTCATCAAAATGAGGTCTCAGCATGGATATCGATATAATGTCTGAAACTACCTCATCTGCTCAATACATGCCAGAACAGTATGTGTGGAACAGCATGTCTTTATTTATTTATTTATTTTGTCAAGCGTATATATGATTACAGACAAAGCATAAACATGACTGTGAATATATAAGATGCACAAGCATGGTTATGAGTACATGATATTTTACGAAAACATGGGGACATTAGGACAGGGACAGTAGGCATGCTGGTGCGCTTATGCACGCCCCTTTTTTTCCATACAAGAACAAGAACATCTCACAGATAACAAGTATTGGTCTACATAGTATACACATAGAAAAAACTAGGTGAGATCAACTTCAAAACTCTTTCTTAAACTTTAGTAATATAAGTAGTATCAAATAATGATGGAGATTGCTTCCAAACTGACCTAACATTTGAAAGTAGCACTGTACAACCAGAAGGCAAATTAACCTTGACAGGGACCAAAATGTAAGATAGTTTTCAGATTTTCTTGACTTTTAGCCTAGTCCCTTCCTAGTGTCATAGCTCTCTATTCCCCAATTCAGATCAATAAGTATATACTCAATATATTGAGATTAATAAACTAAAAGATAATTGTCAAGTTACAAGTAAATATAGTTTAAAATATAAGGTGAAGAACAGTGAATCTATTCAGTACTAAGTACTATACAGTACTATACTACAGTACTAAGGCTTTGTTGTTTGAGGCTTTTTACTTCTTTCTGTTGAGGTGGGCAGGTGTCCATATTCAGAACATGCCAAGGTCTCCACAATCTTCATCAAACCCCTAGCCAAATACCAGAGCAAAGTGAAGGCTCAGATGGTGAGGGCCAACTCCCTATGTTATCTGTTTGGAAATAGTCTGGGGTGGTAAAGGTCCAAGTAGGAGAGTCTGGTAAATGTCATAGATAAATGCTTGAAATTCCTTGAACCAAGGACAAAGAAACTGACATACAAAAAAGGGTACATATAATCTTCCCTCAATGGAAGCAGAGATAAGCAGCTTGGGAAATAGTGCAAGCAATCTATCTTATAACCTGAACCTACCAAGGAAGCATTTCCTTGGAAGTTTTATGCTCCTGCAAAGTGCCAAGCAAGAAACGTTTGTCATAAGCTCAGTCAGTCATGCTTTCACTATATGAACATTATTCAGAAATAGGAAGGACTACCAGTGAGAGGTTTTTTTAGTGTGTTAGGCCTTAGAACACACTGACAAAATATAAGGAATAATAGTATTTTATATTTTTTTTAAAGGCATCCAGCTGCATTTATTCCAAAGTGACCGATCAGTATATTCCCTCTAGAAATTAGGACTAGCTCGAAGCATAGCACCGGCGAAATGGCCAGCCAGGAGAGATGTGGGCGGGCTGGGCAGAGACCGTTTCCTGTTCCTGGGGTGGAACAGGAAACGTCGGATGACGCTCCCTTCCCGCCAGCGCCGGACACGGAAAGGAGAGGATGATGCGTATTTTATATTCTTATGGATGATATACAAATTCCAAAGCAGCTTTTTCCAGCCTGACGCCCTCTAAATAAATTGGAACTAAGATTTTCAGAAATTGTGGGTTGATTACTGCTTATTTTTAAGATGATTGTAAGCATCACTTTTATTATGTGCTATTGTCATCTAACCATATTGACTGGAGAGTTCTAGACCATCTTCAAATTGAATAATGTTAGCAAAGCATGTTAGTAAAGCAATTCTGGATGAACTTACTTCTTAAATTTTTATGATGCATTTGTTGAATGAGTCAGCACTTAGAGGTTATCCAGCCTTGGAAATCAAGGATGTGAATATTAAAACTACTTTAATTATAGGGTTATCAGAATGTTGAAAATCTGAAAGCACCCCTCCCCTACTGCCTTTATCTACAAGAGAACTAGGGGGGGTCAAATCTGAGATGTTTTCTCAAATTACATTTGTGTTTGACCCACACTTCTTTAATCTGATCCTTGTCTTAATTGCAAGTTTTCTTTCTGTTCTTCAAGGTTATTTTTACAGCTGATTACAAGTGTAGACTTAAACACAGAAATGATATACATCACACTGATAATCTCTCCCAGCTGTTTTTATTTCGCTATTCTTTTTGTTCCCCAGCTCTGATTCTTAATTATCTAGCGATACTTCTGGTTTTTTGTTTTGTTTTCACATTTTGATGTTTTTGGTAATTTGTTTTTAAACAGGTACATTATTAGCCTAATATTGTGAAGGTTTCCAGAAGCTTGTGAATTTCATTAAATCTCCCCTCCCCATTTAAAAATAGGCTGCCCACTTTTTCTGGTAGGTGGGTAGCTCTTGAGGTGCACTTCTGACATCTTGATTGGTTGTAAGAAGAGAGGAACAGTCCTGCAGGATAATAGATGCAGAATAATTCTGAAGGCCTGTCACCTTCAGAAATGGTATCCCTCTAGCCCTTTGGACTTTTCTATTTTGCTAAAATGTTCTTCTGGAACACATAATGTTTTAGCATTTTCTTA
>JANHFT010005816.1:26871-38662 GCA_032467955.1 Pseudoxenodon macrops | reverse complement strand
GGGGTTAACAGCCAATGTAATTGTGTGCCTACAAGCCAGGGGAATCCCATAAAAGAGGGTTCCCCTGGCCCAGAGAGCAGTCCGGATTCATTTAAGACCTATGCCAATAAACCGAGAGCTGACTGTCACTCGACTCATGTCTTTACTACTAGGTTCCAAGACCCCAACAAGTTTATTTGCATTCTTGCCTTTCTTGAAAAGAATTTTGGATTCTTAGGTAATTTTGATGGGGCTTCCTGTCCTCTTTTTCTCATTTTGTATGTGGATTATTGCCCATGTATAATGTTTTAATTAGCTATTGGATTTTTAAAATCTAAATTTAGCGCTATTCCCCTTCTCCATGGATATAACCAAGAATTATGGGAAAGTCAGAACTAGCATTTTCCCTGGCCACTATGTTCATCAGAAAGAACCTATCACCTAATTCACATGTGAGCCAAGCTCATGTAATTTCTGCTGTCATCACATCTTATATTGCTCTTTGCTGAGCCTCAACACCAGGACTTTGGACCTGACATAGTAATTAAACACCCTCCCTATTCCACATTCTCAAATCACCTCTAGAAGTTTAGATAAGTAGATTCCTTGCAAAGATACATAAGCTCTTCCTTATCAGCATTTTGGAATCTTATTTCTGATAAATATATATTACTCCCTAGATTTCAACATGGAGTCTTTTCCTCCCACATTTTCAAATACCTGACCATGTCCTTGCTTGTTTCTCAGTCTTGAAGGTCTGCCATCAGTCTTTCCTACCTTACAAAAGGACTTTCTCTGCCATTAAAAAAAAACCAAATTCCAGCCTCACCAGTTCTCATCCTTTCATTCAGTCTAAGCTTAAAATTGTTGCATGACTCACTGCATGCCTTTTGATCCAATTTATTACAAAGTAATCCAGGTGAAGTATATCACCAATAGCTAGCAAGCAATTTCCCTATTGCAATCAATGTTGAAGACAGCAACGGGATGGCAGGCCAAAATGCAGGCTGAAACAAATGAGTGGAGCTGGACATGGGAGTTATGCATTCTGCAGCATTCTTGGACTGACCTCTTATTTATAATATCAGCTCTCAGTCATGACTTCTCTGAAACTCACTTTCCCAGTGAATCTTTAATTCCTTCATTCCCAACAGGACAAAACCATAGTAGCTGCCCAGAATCTTTAACCCAGCCTGTCCTAGCATGGGACACAATTTTCAGAAACTGTAACAAGCAGAGTCAACACATTTATAGAGGATTGTGTTGAGAAATTTGGGTTAACCCCACAATTCTGTCAATTTTCTCTGTGATCTATTCAAAAGAATATTGAAAAGAATATTCAGTATTCTCACATAAGCTTTCTGAAAGAGATGAAGGAGTAAGGCTAGAGTTTGATTGACTGTATATACCATACAGTCTATTAGGATTTTGCAAATTCATTCAAAGCCATTCAGTAATGGTTCAGGGGTGGGAGAGAAACTGGTTTCCACTCTATAACTTTTCCCCTTCAAATATTCTCTTTAAAATTTGGAGGAAAAAAGTATGGAGAGAGAGAAAGAGAGAGAGAGAATTATCTGTGTTTGTGTGTTTATGGTTTTAATTATTGCAATATTTTTTGCCACCCAGAGTCAGTTGAATTAAGATGGACAGCTACAGAAATTGAGCAAATAAATAAAATAAGATCCTTTCAGTGCTTCTTGGAATGAGGCATGTGATTGCATGCTGAAAGACTCAGGAAGATGTTAGTAATTAACTTCAGCTTTTCTTTCCTGGCCTACAATTGGGCTGACAACTGGGCTCATATGCATTCAGAGGGAAAGTTTCCCTCAGGTTGAGCTCAAATCTGCACAAAAAGTTGGTTGCTTTGTTTTTGTTTTTAAAAAAATTCATTTAAAGATTTCATTTAAAGCCAGTAGTTTATTTCTCCTACATCCAAGCATGGTTAGATTTTTTTTTAATGGCGAGGTGGGATACTTACCATGTTCTTTGATGTAACTCAATAGAATGTCATTGTCCCATCTCCACTCCCATCCTAATTCCTCATCCTTTAAAAGCAGATTGAACTATAGGCGTTACATTTCTAATCTAAACTAATAAAAGAGAGAAACAACCTAGAACTAAGGAGAAATTTCCTGACAATTAATCAGTGGAACAACTTGCCTCCAGAAGTTGTGAATGCTCCAACAGTGGAAGTTTTAAAGAAGAGATTGGACAACCATTTGTCTGAAGTGGTGTAGGGTTTCCTGCCTAAGCAGGGGATTGAACTAGAAGACCTCCAAAGTCCCTTCCAACTCTGTTCTGTTCCTACTGTATTTGTAGAAAGAAAGTGTTTGCCTTCTGGAATTTGGGCATTTTTATTTTTATATAAACTTTATTAAATTTCTACACATAAAATAAACCTAAATATGCAATACATAAATATACATAAATCTACAAATACAAAATTAAGCCTCTAATTTAAAAAACATATAGTCCATTCCTTCACTTTTCTCACAGAACCATTAACCATATCTTATGCATTTATATAGTTGCAATCAGTATTTAAATTTTCTGTTATCTCTCCTTATTTAATCTATAGAATCCTTTGTCATCAAGCTTTTCCCCTCTACTTTAACATCAATATTTTTTTCTCTACGTTTGTAATAAAGATTCCAGTCTTTAATCCTCTGCAGATTCCTCCCTCATTAGACATGTCAGGGTTTTTTTCCCATTTCTGCCAAGTTCATAACTTTAAATATCCAATCTTCAACATGTGGGGTTTCTTTATTTTTTCCATTTCTGCACATATTTTTCAGCCAATTATCTTGCTACAGTGATTGTAACAATAAAACGCCATGTACATATGCAACAATAAGACACCATGCTTTTTGTTAAGTGTTTTTCTCTAAACATTAATGAATCCAGCTCTGATTTCATCTGAAAAGGATTTCCTTTTATTTTCACCAATACTTCATAAGCCCACCAAATATGTTAATAGATTCCATTCTTTTTGCACATCTAAGTGTCAAAGTCCATTTATATATATATATATATATATATTAATCTCTTAAATTATTGCATAGGATAAACTTAACATTTTCTGTTCAGATTTTCCCCAAATATCCATGCCCACAATTTAGCATTCATCTAATATTGCATTCTTTAATTTACTTAAAGTTTCTGTATCACACTTTGACAGCAATTTATAAATTCCTGCGATTACATGTTTGTCATTTTTGCATAATTCTGTTTCAAATTCATTCTTACTTCCCCCTTTACTTCCTTGTTGTACGCCCTTTTTAAATTGTGCTTTTATTTGTATATAGGCAAACCAAGTCAAGTTTATACCTTCTGTATTTTCACTGTGCTCTCGTCTTAAGTGTAGGTTTGCAACCTATAAATATCAGCAAGTAATTATAATGTAACCTTTTTTTCTTGGCTTGCTGCTGTTTCTCCTGTGAAAGCTTCTTGAGTTGAAGTGTCGGATCCTGACAATCTTGGGGACAACATTTTCTTAAAGGGCATCTCTGACATAATGATTTTTAAACTCAACATTTACTTTAACCTTATCATATCGGAGAAATGTAGACCATATCTGAGGTTGGGCACTTCCAAATTTAAAAATTAGGTACTGCCAACCTTCCTCTTTAGCATCCTGTAGCACTTTCATTTTAACTTGTGATTTTTTTTTTGCCCTAAATTTACTGAGATATTTGTGCCATTGTATCAAGGGTGCATCATTTTTCAAGGATTTGGCCTATTTCTCAACATTGGAGACAAATGTTTCTTTGTACCCAGCAGGAGAGCTAGAGACAGAAAGTTCTTGATGGAGTAGCTGTAGATGAATCATTGTGCTGCTTTTTAAGGTGAAGACAAGAAAACATCTAGAGAAGGTATGTGCAACCTGCAGCCCACGGGCCACATGCAGCCCAGAACAGTTAATCATGTAGCCCCATAAGATTGTAAAGTGTTCACATTATTTTGTGATTTGTATACATTAACTGTATGATATATTTCATATGTGGCCCAAGACAATTCCTCTTCACTCAATGAGGCTCAGGCAAGCCAAAAGGTTGAAAACCATGATCTACAGCAGGGGGTCTCCAAACACGGCAACTTTAAGACTTGTGGACTTCAACCCCCAGAATTCTTCATCCAGCCATGCTAGCTGGGAAATTCTGAGAGTTGAAGTCCACAAGTCTTAAAGTTGGAGGGTCGGATACCCCTGATCTAGAGGATGGCCATTTAAACTCTTTTTAAACTCTTGATCAGCAGTGACCATAGAAGCCATCTAAACATTCTTCTGGGTAATGAAATACTGTAACATAGGAGCATGTTCATTCCAGGAATTCATTGGAATATTACATCTCTATGTGTCTTTTAGTTTTTTTTTCTTTGAGTTATTTTTGTGTGCTTTGTATTTACACATATGCTGGGGGATTTGAGTGGAAATGATCAGTAGCTTATCAAGTGGCCGCCTAAATCTCTCCTACAGGAGAGAACTGCAGAATCTCTTTTTCCCAGCTAATTTCCCCCCTCAGCTCTTTGCTGGATCTTTCCATTTTACTTGTTCTTTCTTTTATCAATTTTTCCAGCCAATGAAGTTGATTCCTCTTCTTTTCAGTTTTAAGAGAGTTCTCCTGCTAGCAGATAGAGTTTGAAGCCCATATTTACATAATTTCTTTTCCTCATTTTGCTGGGCTCGAAAGAAGGAAGACGATATTGACAAACTAGAGGTGGTATTCAGCCAGTTCAAACCGGTTCAGGTGAACCGGTACCGGAAATTGTGGGTGGGACCACCCACCCACCATGGCTATATGCTGTCCTATTTAGGCACGTTTTTGAAGCTGGACGCATGCGCTGAAGGTGCATGCGCAAACAAAGCCATTTGCGGAAGGTGCGTGGGGTGGGGGGGTGAACCATTGGTAACAAAATGCTAAACCCTTTACAACATTCTTGTTCTTAAAATGAACAGGAAAATTGTGGATTCACTGACAAAGCAGGAGCGTCAACCACATGGAAACTTTTATTTACCTTCAAGTGACCTCAATGAGAAGCTCCCTTTGGACCTTGACTAGATGACGACAGGTATCTTAGGTGTTGCATACCTCATACAAACAATTGGAGAGCCTGCATGATGTCTCACTAATTAAGGGCACTTTTTGCTACCTTATGTAAACCTGGACACTGCTTTAGAGAGCTTTAAAGACAGATTAAGCAAATTCACAGCAGATAAAGCATATTTTCCCAAGGTCAGGCAGCAGTAGCATAAACAGCTGTGCAAGGTCAGGGAAAGAAGCAAATGCTTTAAGGTGTAGCTGATACGTTCTATGCATGCCCGCACATGCTCCAAATCATATTTGGCCCTTTGAAGTTATTCTATGCACACTTGCTAAAGACTTATAAGGGCGATGACCAATATTTTTGCTACTGTGCTTCCCATAGGCATCAAGTCAGGTATTGTACATAATAGGTGCTGGATTTTTACCTAAGCTCTTCATATGTTACTTTAAAAGATTACTAGAGTTCTGTATAGTTTCAGCACAATGCCGTGCTAAGTCTTCTGGCAATTTTCATTTGATGGAAAAATAATTAAGTTATGCAGTACATAAACTCACACACATTTGGGGCAAAACCTCATAGATAGGCTGTGACCTTTATCTTAGTTACAAGGTGATGGTATGTCTGAGTGTCACTGTGTGTAGAGGGAATAGAGAATTGCCTTAAAGAACAGGAAGAAGAGCTGCTAACAAGGCAACAATCAGACAAACACGTTTTATTTATTTGTACCCACCTTTATTATTTTTACAAAGAACTCAAGGCAGTGTATATATATACAATATATATTTCTCCTATTTTCCCCACAACACTAACCCTGTGAGGGCTGAGGAAGAGTGTCTGGCCTAAAGTCACCCAGCTGGCTTTAGTGACTAAAGCGGGAATTGAACTCATGATCTCCCACTTTCTAGATACAATACCGATAGAAACAATGTTGACCTGTATGGCATTCAGAAGTGGCTTCCTACCAGTTCTATCCACTTCTATAGAGTAGGTAGTAACTCCATGGTGACGTCACAGAGCCGATTCTGTTGGTGGCTCCATGGGCACCAGCATCTTGGATTTTGCTTCTGCACATGCCAGAAGCTAGTTTTTGACTGCCGCGCTTGCGCATTCACACACTTTGCACACATGCTCGAAGTGCGACCCTGAGCGAACCGGCATTAGGAAAATTCAGAACCCATCTCTGATGGCATTGGTTTCTTAGTTTGGTCTGCCTTATAAAACTGACACTGTGCATGCATCTCTCTAGCCATTTGCAGCTGCCAGGCTTTTCCCACTTCAATTAAATTCCAGGAACTCCCTTCATGGAATTTGGGATAAACAGGGAAGCTTCAAAATAGCAGAGATGTGTGAAAATCAGCAGCAGCACTGCTGCCCCTGAAAGCATGGGGAAAAAACCCACCTCCAAACCACCCCAAAATTACTTTAAAGCACTCTGGGAATGACCTAGAACAGTGATGGTGAACCTATGGCACACGTGCCACAGGTGGCATGCGGAGCCATTTCTGAGGGCACGCGAGGTGCTGCCCTGTCAGCTGCAGTGCACTTGCTAATTTTAAGCCTTGATTTTCGGCTGTTTTTCACCCTCCAGAGGCTTCAGGACACTTCCCTGAAGCCTCCAGAGGGTAAAAAATTACCCAACAGGCAAACTGGAAGTGATTTTCGGTTTGCCCGTTGGACCATTTTTTTACCCTCTGGAGGCTTCAGGATGCGCCCGGAGGGTGAAAAATGGCCAAATAGGTAAATCGAAGTCACTTCCGGTTTGCCTGTACGGTCATTTTTCGCCTTCAGGAGGCTTCTTTGAAGCCTCCGGAGGATGAAAAACAGCTCACTTGGCAAAACAGAAGTCCCGTTGGGCCGTTTTTCACCCTCTGAAGGCTTCAGGGAAGCCTCCTGAACCCTCTGGAGGGCAAAAAATGGCCCAATGGGGGGGGCACATGCCCAGTGCAGTGTGCTTGGTGGGGGAGTTGTGTGCTGGCACGCATGCATGTGCAAGCGCGCATGAGCCACCATTTTTAGCACACAAGACGAAAAAGGTTCGCCATCACTGTTCTAGGACCAACACTCTTTCTGCTTTACATAAACAACCTTTGTGATCATATTATAAGCAGCTGCGTCCTCTTTGCTGATGATGTAAAACTATTTAACACCACAGACAATTCTACTACCCTACAAAATGACCTAGATTATGTATCTGAATGGTCAAACAATTGTCAACTCCAAATCTTTGTTAACAAATCCTCAGTCCTGCATATTGGCAATAAAAATCAGAACATCAAATACAACCTGGGCGGAAACTATCTAAAAGATGACCCACACTCTGCCAAGGATCTAGTAGTACTCACTTCAAAAGATCTAAGCCCCAGAGCTCACTGTAGTAACATTGCCAAAAAGGCATTAAGAGTTGTCAGCCTTATTTTACAACGTTTTCTCTCTGGTAATGCTATACTTCTAACTAGGGCATACAAAACCTTTGCCAGACCTATCCTTGAATACTGCTCACCTGCCTAGAACCCACACTGTATTTCGGACATTAATACATCAGAGAGGGTCCAGAGGTATTTTACAAGAACAGTACTGAACTCCTTTGCTCGTAATAAAATTCCTTAATCCACCAGGCTTGAAATTTTAGGCCTAGATAACCTTGAACTACACCATCTACGTTCCGACCTAAGCTTAGCACACAAGATCATCTACCATAACGTCCTACCTGTTAGCGACAACTTTAGCTTCAACTGCAATAACACCAGGGCTATCCATAGATACAAACTAAATGTAACCCGCTCTAATCTTGATTGCAGAAAATATGGCTTCAGCAATATAGTTGTAAATGTCTGGAACAGTCTACCTGATCCTGTTGTTAGTTTCTCTATCCCCCCCATACCTTTTACCTTAAACTGTCTACCGTGGACCCTACACATTTCTTAAGAGGTCCCTAAGGGGGTGTGCATAAGCGCATCAGCATGCCTACCGTCCCTGTCCTCCTGTCCCCATTTATATGTACTCATTTTATGTGTTTATGGCTATGTTTTCCTTATTTATATCCATTTTTGTGCCATTTTTTTCATGTGTCCATGTCTATGTCTATACTGATACTTGTTTCCTTGTACTTGTTGACAAATAAATAATAAAATCCTTATGTGGAAAATAGGAATAAACAATTACTTAGCAACTTGATGAGAAGCTGATGAGAAGACAAAGTATTTTGTGAGGGGCAGAGAGGAAAAACTCTTGCAGGGTTGTTTAAATACAATCATAGAATAAAGAACACATTCCTGTGGTCCTTTATTCTTTTCTTCATTGTAAATTTCAAGTTTAAAATGAAAGCTTTAGATTACACAGGAGTGTACAGTAAGATATTGCATGGGGAATCTGAGAATTCAGGAATAAATTGGCAATTCAGCATTTTCTCAGGGTTAGGTTAAGTGCAAAAGAAGATAATTAAAGGAAAAAAGAAAAAAATGCCGCATTATATAAAACTTATACTTTCTGTGTTTCTCAATGGTAGACCTACACATTTATAAGTTTATCAAGAAATATATCTTAGATAAGGCCCATTTATAGGTACTTAGTTAAGAATGAATGAATGAATGAATGAATATATATATATATATATAATCCTACCCCACAAAGTTTTGGGAAATCTGAAGAATTGCTTCCATTCCATAGAATCCTGCTAATATTTCCCTAGAACTGATTCTGAGTGTCATATAGCTTATGATATTGGAGATAATATACAAGTAGTTCTGAATTTATGATCGGTCTTTTAACAAGAGTTCAACGTTTTGATGGCCTCAGAAAAAGTTTTGATCTATATTCTCACTTACAATTGTCATATCATTTCTGCAGTCATGTGATCATAGTTCAGGTGCTTCTTAAATCTCATGTCTGTTTATTTGTTTGTAAGCTTCAGTCCTAGTCAAGATTTGCTAATCTTGATCATTCAATGACTTTTCCATAGAATCATACTATATACTTATTTAACTTAATTATTTATTTGAATGTATAGTTTGGGATTTTAATTATCCCCAGAACACTAACAGATTGGAAACTATTTCCTTTTTAATAGTAGAAAATTTAATAGGGTGTTTTTCTGGATCACGGCTATAGTAAAATAGAGTACTTTCCTATATATTATTTCTTTTTACCCTACAAAGTGAATTATCTCTATAATTCAGAAGACATTTGCATATTCACGCTTCATAATAATATTTGATAGTATTTGTAAACTACATTCAATTTCCAAACCATTCGTGGAAATTAATCATTTCGTCTTTTCTCTGCTACCAAAAGAAAAGAGAAAAAAAACAGTAAAATAAAGAAAAGGGAGCTAGGAAAGATAATGGTTTGAGACCCATAGATTAATGATAAAGAAGGAAAAATTATTTCTATTTGTAAATAAATGAGTTCAGTGAAAAATATATTTTATTTTATTTATTTCTGTCTTACCTTTCCAGACCACCCATTTCCCTCAATGGTTGAAAATCGGACTACTCTTAAATCATATTTGTTTGTTTATAAAAATTAAATTGCTGTCCATCTCATGGAGAGGTTACTCTGGATGACTTACAACCATAAAAAAATGGGAAAAAGAAAACAAGTGTAAATGTAACAGTATCAAAATAATGAAACAATAACAATAAACAATAAAGGTACAGTAATATGAGATTAAAAATGAGGAGAGGGAAGCAAGGAGCCCAAGGGAGGAGGTGGGGTTTGCTTTCAAGTGGCCATTTCCAGTGAATTACTACCTCAGGCCAATTTGCAGAGCCAGATTGTTAAGCCTTTACAGAAGGATAGAAGGATGGGGGCAGATCTCTTCCCTAGTGATAGGATATTCTGAAGGGCAAGCACTATGGCAGGCAAGTGTCTTCTCCTGGATCCCTCAGCCAGAGCTCTTTGACCAATGAGATCTGCAGTAGGCCTTCTCTTCTAGTTGAGTGGGCCAGTTCTAACAGGATGAGACATTTCATCAAGCAGGGGGTTGGATTAGAAGATCTCCAAAGTCTCTGCCAACTCTGTTATTAAGCTTACTTTTTTTTTTTTTACTTTCTTACATTTCTTACCTCCAACCCAAGCATGTTGAAATGCTGATCTCTGGAAGGAAGAAGTACTGGAGACAAGAATATAACAAGAGATTGATTTAGAGCTAAGAAAGACATAGACTTTTAGAAATTCTGCTTTATCTTGTGTGCCAAGTGTCAAGGAGTTATAACACTTGCTCTGCCAATCATATTAAGCCAAAGTTGAAAGACTGCCCTAAGAAAATCCAACTCAAAATGCCACAGAACTGAATACAAAAACTAAAAGTAAAAAGAATTGAAGTCAATAAAAACTGGGGGTATTTGAGAATCTTTGAAGAAACTGATGCTCCTAGAAAATAAAGCCCTATTCAACAGGATAGTTTTACCATCTAATTTTCAACATTTATGAACCATTTCAAATATGTTTTCACTTTTCTTTTCATTTTCCAGCTATTGAAAAAATAGAATAGAATAAAATAGAATAGAATAGAATAGAATAGAATAGAATAGAATAGAATAGAATAGAATAGAATTCTTTATTGCTCTTTTCCCAAAGAAGATCATGAACTATAACTGTTGTGGAAGCATTTGCATGACATCATTAAACCCTAAACCCAGCTCAACAAAACTAAATGAACGTATTTATATAACATACTTAAATTCAGAAAAGACATTTGTGGTTTAATCAGAAGCGCCAGTTCTGGCAATACGTTAAGGCTTTATTTCCCAACACATGTTGAACCATAATCTATTGTATCTTAGAACGGTTTGCAAGATATACCGCTTGGAATTAAGATGGGGGGGAAGTAGGCCCAATATATTTGGTAGATATCAACCAGCTTTATTTTGGCTCCGTCTATGTAGGAGAAGAAGCAGCAGTGGTGGCCTAGTGGTGAAGACACTCGCCTCCCATTCAGGAGGTTGAGAGTTCAATCCTAGGTAGCAACAGATGTTTCACTCCTAGGCCACAAAGGGAAAAAAAATCTGCTGCAAACTCGGCATAGGTGTCAGGAAGGGTATCCAGCCAGTAAATGCTCAGCTCCATCCAGTCATCCTGAATACCCCCCCATTTAAGGGATTACAGGTTTGTGAAAAGGAAGTTATATGTAGGAGAAGAAGAGGCAGAGCCTGGTGGTGTCAAGTGAGCAATTAGCCTGAAGTCCTTATGTTCCCACAAACAGTCTAAATCCAACCTCTTTTTAATTCCGTTGACTCTTATCTAGCACCAATTCAGTGCTGGCTAAGTTGACTAGATTGTGCATAGGCATGAGTTGACTGGATTATGCATCAGCATGAGTTTGCTAGGTTCTTGCACATAGCTGTGAGTTGACTAGATTCTTGCATATATAGACATGACTATATTTTTGCGCAAAGGCATGAATTGAGTAGATTCTTATGTATAGGCATGACTAGATTATTGTGTATAACTGTGGGTTGTCTAGATTCTTGTATATAGGCATGACTTGACTAGATACTTGTGCATAGTCATGAGTTGATTAGACTCTTGCGTATAGCTGTGAGTTGACTAGATTCTTATGTATAGATGAGACTAGATTCTTGCATATAACTGTGAGTTGACTAGATTCTTGTGTATAGATATGAGTTGACTAGATTCTTGCATATAGAAGTGAGTTGACTAGATTCTTGCATATAAGCATGAGTTGACTAGATTCTTGCGTATAGCTGTGAGTTGACTAGATTCTTATGTATAGATGAGACTAGATTCTTGCATATAACTGTGAGTTGAC